>OZ025239.1:109474584-109589584 GCA_964019155.1 Osedax fenrisi
GACAGAGTCGACATGTGGCCGAAAGGATAGCGAGCGGTCAAAGGTGACCCCGAGGAACTTGGGAGTCTTGTTGAATATGAAGGGCTGGTTATCGAGGGTAATCGACGGAATCCACTTTGCTTCATGAGTGTCGGAAGTGAAGAACGACACTTCACACTTCGACGTGTTCAATTTTAGCTTGTGGAGATAACTCCACGCCGAAACCCTGTGCACCGCCTCTTGTACCTTGCTCTCAGCAACAGTCTTATCGCGGTCTTGACTCCAGATAGCCATGTCGTCCGCATACATGCTGACGCTCACCCCGCTCGGGACTTCTTCTCTAATACCATTAATATAGAAGAGGAATAGTAGGGGTGATAGTGCAGCTCCCTGGGGCACTCCTTGTTGCATCTTTCTGCTGGCGCCGATAACGCCGTCGATCCGAACAGCTGCCTTTCTGTCGCAGAGGAATTCTCTGATCCAGCGGACGATAGTCCTCGATACGCCTTTCTCCATCATCAGCTCAAACAAGCGATTCCGCCATACCGTGTCATACGCCTTACTGTAGTACAGTAGTGCGAGGACGCATCGCTTAGCGGGTCGAGTCTGGAAACCGTCAATGACTGCTTGGGAGAGGCGGAGGACTTGATCCTCGCAGGATCTGAGGGTCCGAAAACCAGCCTGGTCCTGGCACCATCACTCATTGGACTCTGCCATGAAGGAGAGGCGGCTTGCCACCATTCTCTCCATGGTTTTTGCCACACAGGATGTGAGCGATACTGGGCGGAAGGAGTCGGTCTGACTTGCCGGCTTACCTTTTTTCAATATGGGGACAATTATAGCCTCCCTCCATGAAGCCGGGCAAGATCCTGTTTTCCATAAATCATTGAAAATGCGCAACATGAAGCTGACTGCGATTGGGCCCATGGCTTTGATGAACCTTGGGTGAATCTTATCCTTCCCTGACGCGACTTTGACTTTCATCCTTGTGATTGCGTTGGACATTTCTGCGACATTAAATGGTATAGAGCTCGGATCCTCAACTATTGGACCTATTAGGGAGCGGCGCACTGAATTCTTAATTCGGCATGCCTTGGGTATACTCAACCTACTGGTCGCAGCGTACCTTTGTAGGAAGACATCTGCTTTGGCCTTGTTTGTTATGTACTCCCTCCCCTCGTGGACTAATGTTTCATTCCTGATGCTTGCTGTGTTCCTTCCACTTAATGACTTGATTGTGCTCCAGATCTTGTGGGGGTTCGAACTTGAGTCAGAGTCTTCGAGGAATTCCTTCCATCTATTCTCCTTACTCTCTCTGATCATATCCCGCACTGTCATACATGCCTCAATCCATTCAGCCCGCTTGTTCGTGATGTCTCTCCTCAGCGCGTTTCGTCTCTTCACAGCCTCTCGTATGTCCCTGGACATCCACTCCTTCCCATTAACACTACATTTGACTTTGCCAATTGCCTTGTTGGCCGCGTCAATTATTGCCATGTTCAGGAATTTGGATCTGGAGTCTAGAGAAGACTCGTGTATGGCCGCTGGTACTGCTGTCACCGCTTCGTCTACCGATTCAGCAAATAATCGGAAGTTAGCAGACTTCCAGTTCCATTTGAGTTCGGTACGGGATGGGGCGTTCAGAGTTGTCACTTGACAGTCAACGGTGATGAGTATGGGGAGGTGATCCGATCCTAGGCATTCGGTCGTGCTCCACTCCACTCGGTCCAACCAACTGCTGTGAACGAGGGTTACATCGGGCGCGCTGCTGCCTCCGGTACCTGGGTTAGTCCTTGTTGCGGCTCCGTCGTTCGCGATGCAGAAATCTTTTTCCATCAGCCACTCTTCGAGATTCGATCCCAGAGAGTCTTCAGGTTGCCATCTGTCCCACATCTGACTTTGTGCGTTTAGATCGCCCCCTGTGATTGCGTTCCGGTCGTGAGGCATTTCCGACATCTCAAACTCGTTACCGTGGTTTGCTCCTCTTGACGGGGGGCAGTAGACGTTGGATAGTAGAGTATTGACGAAAGGTTTAGCTCTCAATTCAATCAATTGAATCTCCAGTAGAGAATTCTGGGCACTGGGCGTGTTGTCAATAGTTGTGAAGGGTATATCTTCCTTAATAAAAAAGAGAAGACCCCCACCACTACCGACGCCCCTGTCTTTTCGGACTGTAGAGTAGCCCTTTATAGCAGGGTTCTTGTCCAGGGCCCTCAGCTTCATTTCCTGGATCATGATAATGTCGAGATTGAATTTCCTTATTCGGTCTTCGAGCTCTACCATCTTGGTCCTGATCCCGTTAGCGTTCCACTGTAGTATTTTGAGGCAGCCTCTTCTGCTCACATCGGTCTTTCTTGACGGGGCAGCTTGGCGCCGGCCTCCGCTATCCACGCCAGAGCTGGTAGGTGTCCGGACCACAGAAAAACCCCCGTGAGTGTGGGGGTGGCGGCGTTCCAACCGGGCCTTGGGCCCGAGACTGTAAAGCCGAAGTAAGGATTCTTTTCGCCATCTTGATGAGGTGGACATGGAGCGCCACGAGAAGGCAGAATCGTAGCTCCACTGTTGCTGTTGTTGTTGTTGTTTGCGGCGTAGCATCACAAGGACCAAAGTCCATGTGCGAATGCTAGCACAGCCTCAGGTGATTCCACCAAGACTGATAACGGAGGCGCCGCTCCCCCAAATCCGCGAATGCGCTTTCCCACTGTGGCCGGGCATTCCTGAAGCCAATGCTCCAAGGTCTCCGCTTCTCCTTCGCAGAAAGGACACTGAGGTGAGGAATCACTTATAATACTTCTGTAGGCGGCTAATCTTTTGCAGTGGCCTCTGCGGAGTTGCGCCAGAAGAACAGCTTCCTTTCTCGGAAGCAGGATTCTATCCCGTCTTCCATCGTACACCGCCTTCGTCCTCTCATGGCTTATAGGGGGATTCGTGATTTCCTGGATGATTCGAGACCTAGCAGCTCGGAATGAGATTCCCTGGTACCCGTCAGTCATTTGGTCCGTTGAGTTGGCCGCTTTCCCCGCTTCCTCATCCGCCCAGACATTACATATGAGTCCGCAGTGACCTGGAACCCATTGCAGAAGGACACTGCATTTAACTCTGGCGAGATTTTTTCTTAACTCGTCCAGGAGCCTTCCGTCCTTCCTACCTGAGCCCTCGATGGCGATTAGCGCCGACTGGCTGTCTGAGCAGATTACGCAGACGGAGGAATCTGCCGCAAATCGCAAGATCCACTCCGTTGCCAGTATTAGCGCGGCTACCTCAGTGTCGTATGAGCAAGTCCATCTACAGCCTTTACAGGAGCTAGAGTGAATTCTGCATGGGTTGCTGGCCGCACCAGTAGTGATAACGGCAGCGCTTCCTCCATTCGAAATACCGCCCTGGGCTGACCCGTCCGTGTAGATGGTGTAGTCTGCCTCTCCTGCAGCACCAATAGTGGTGATGGCGTCCGCTAATAGAGCGTTGCTGCCTTGGGTTTTCTTGCAACTGCCGATAAGGGTTGTCCTTATTGACCAAGGCGAGTGAACTATCCATTTCCAACCAGGTAATTGATTTATGGATAGTTCTTCCCTTGGGTACTCGTCCAACCCTAACTTAGTGCATTCATCCTTACTCATGTCACTGAAACAGTTCCTGTTTTTCCATCTGTGCGGAGTAGTGGACGAGACTAGCTTACGTCTGGGGTTTTCCTGTGGCAATCGGGCCGACTTCTCCCATGCTATTAGGCAATTGCGTCGAATTGCGGTTTGGAAGGATGGTAGTTCTGCCTCCAACCTCAAGCATTCCAGTGGAGTATCAGACGTCTGGCCTGTTAATACCCTCAGAGCCCTGTTCTGAACCCGTTCAAGGATAAGGACGTTTGTCTTAGCTAGCCATGGCTGCCATGCCGCACCACAGTAGTTCAGCACACTATTGATCATAGCCAGAAAGATTCTTCGAAGGCTCCCGCGACTCCAACCCCACTCCTTTGACGCTAGAGACGCCAGGATCTTGATGCGCCCCAGAGTACGGTCATATGTGATGCCCAGAAACTTTGGTGTTCTGTTTACCGGTAGAGTTACCCCGTTCAACCGTGCATTTGGGCACCAACCCGCTTCCTTCGGGTCCGTTGAGAAGAAGGATATCTCACAATAGTGGCCACTTCTCAGTTGCGCAATCAACACTGCGTCACCTCGAGAGAGGGGTTCTTGGTCGCGGGGATCATCAAACACTGCTTTCGTCCTTTCGTGACTCATCGGAGGGTCCACTAATTCCCGCCCTATCAGTGCTTTGGCGGTCTTGTATGTTATAGCCTGTTGGTGCTCTTGGTGGGGTGGGGGTAACGGTTTTGGATGCTTCTCCGTACGCGGCGTCTGCCCATTCGTTGCCGATCAGCCCGCAATGGTCTGGCACCCACTGTAGAAGAATGCACCCGTTCGACTGGGCTCAGTTGTTGCGGACCACCGCGAGACCTCTTCCGTCACTCGTACCGCAGTCATCGCCGCTAGGCTGTCAGACCATATCACGGTCAGAAGCCTCCTCGGTCCGCTAACCACTCCGTAGCTAATCGCAGCGCCGCCATAACCTCCGTCTCGAATGACGAGGTCCACTCGTTCCCTTTCCTCGAAGGTGATTGGCTCCGAGGCCGGTCCCGTAGTCGCGATCGCCGCACTATAGTGCGATATACCGCGATATACCGCTATTCGTTAGACCACTTTCTGCGCATCCATCAGTATAAATAGCGTACTCGTAGATTCCGGCTTCTTTGTTGTTGTTGTCGTCGTACGCGGGTGTTGTTCTAGTACGCGTGCGACGAGAAATGCCGACAACGCACGCCTACACGATATCATCAAGTAACGCCCACCACCGCCGCAACAGCTGGTCCACTAACAACGCATACACGACGACTCTTGTTCAGCTTCGCAACCCCACCTTCTATTTAGTGTTCGGGGGTTATTCACTCATACCCTCTGACGTCAGAGTATAAGTTCCAGCACACACGGTGTTCGTCACACAATACCATATCCTCACTACAATCGACCTTGTAGGTCATCACTAGTGATGTAAATTATGCTCAAATCTAAAGCATGATGCAGTCTCAGTCTCAGTTACCTAAAGTCTCAACTCGGCTCGGGCTCATTTTATTATAGTCTTGGCTCGGCTCGGGCTCGTTTGGCTAGAGTCTCGGCTCGGCTCGGGCTCGTTTTTTTTCCGAAAATGAAACTCTCGGCTCGGCATTAAAAACCAAAAGTCTCGGCTCGGCATCAAAAGCTCGGCATTATTTACATCACTAGTCATCACCCCCTCTCTATCATCACCCGTTGTATAGATATTATTACCCAGCTAGTGATGTCAATGCAACTACGTGCAGTTGATATACGTATACTATAAGTGTCCAGTTGACCAGTACATATATGGGCGTATATAATTTCTAGTATTGTATTTTTAGTATGACATTATTATATTGAATATTTTTATAGTCTTTTAATTCCATAGATAACGAGGGTGTCCGTATTCGATACCCATGTCCGAATACGGACACCCTATATACCACTAGATAAACTATATATTATTGATGAATCAATCAGACAAATTACAATTACATTATTTATAAGTAGGTTAATTTTATGAACAATTTATTCTAATTTAATTAGTTAATAATGTATTTATTTTTTAATTAATAATACAATTTAAGTATCTAAATAATACAAAATTTAGATTTAACTTTATTGGTGGTATTAATATTATAACGCACGCGATTTTTATGAAAATCAGAATAGTTCATACGCTGCGCGCTGATTGGTTATAGGGTGTCCGTATTAAGATATCTAGAATGTCCATATTATGGACTTATATGACCTCTAGATATATGCTTATAACTTAATGAATATTTGATAACAAATATAGAAATTATATATATAAATTTAGAATGCTTTATTTTTTAATAATATAGTGTTATATGTTATATCAATACATTTGTATATTCTTGAGAAGGTTTTAAGTTAACATTTTTTATCAATAATTTTAAAAACTTAATATAAAAATCAGTTTATTGGATATATCAGCAGTATTTTGAATAATTAAAAATTACTTTTTTAGACTATTTATATAATTATGAATATTTTATTTATTAGACATTTTTTTGTAGGATTTATGGTTTTTGAGATACCGAGAGTGTCCGTATTCGGTTACTTTCCTCTACATGGGTATATTATACTACTACAGTAGTATAGGATGCATTATCCTAATATGATTCACTGCTAGTAGGTATACTCTATTCCAGTATGGCAAGATATCCTATAACATCGAGGTTATACGGTTTATTGCCATGGTAACTATAGTTGTATTATATGTATAACTATTGTATACTAAGCATAATGGTGCTGCACTACCGACATGCCTTACGACAATAATAGTGCGTGTTTGAATCCCGATCTAGCCCCACGGTTATATTATTTTCTAAATTAGGGAAAAAACTACTCATCGGGAAAAAACGTCTGAACATATTAAGGAAGACGAAGTGGAACATATTATCGTATAAGAAGAGGACATACCAACTTTACAGAGTTCAATAGAGTTCAATAGCGTACACGTGTATCATTAAACAACCCATATAACAGTAGGATAGCCGAATAGCCTCATAATAGTACACATAATAGCCTCAAATGTTTACATTGTGCTATTATTCTGCTATTATGTTGCCATTAAATGTCTATTATGCTGTTATTAAAAGTCTATTATGTTATTATTATGCTGCTAGTTATTGTAATAGTCTATTATGTTTATATCATTAGAATAGCAACATAATAGCATCACTTGAAAGAACACAATTGTGTATATATAAGAGTCGGACAAAGTTAAGGTATTTCTTTAGTTGTTAAGTAGATTTAGGTTGTTGTTAACCTACAATATGTTTTATAACATCACTTTTAGTTGTGAGTCACAACATTGAAATAAACTCCCCAAGACTATCACTAATGAACACTTCAAATACATTTTAAAACAAATGACACAGATTTTTACTTGAACCCAACGAAAATACTCTACAAAATATACGTGAATATACTCTAAAATATTTTTAAAATAGGTATTTATATTCATTTTGTATTATAACGACGCCATTCCTTTATTATAATATTATTAGATCTTACCTCAGATCAATTTATTTAAAATTAGACTATTGTGAATAAATATATGTACTATTAATTCTACACTTAATTTTCATAAATATTATTAATATCAATATATAATATGTTTATGATATAATATTTTAATTAAATCAATGACATGTATTATTTTAATATTTATTTAGATAACAATTACCTATTTCACGTATAACTCTAACGATTTTCATACGTACATTCGCCTACTACCCATCGAGTTGCCGGTGTACCGATATTATTGTGTGTATTGCGGGTTCTTATTCAGGAAGTTCATGTACTGCGCCAACACTCTGTAGGGGGTCTTTACTTCACCGGTGGCCTCTAACCACGTCTCCACACGATATCTGAGCCACTCTTCTCCCGACATTCCTCCTCGCCTGCCCGAGAAACACTCCACGTACAGCGTCAGAGCATCGATATCGGTACGTCTATGCTGCGCCTGCGTGGGTGACTTCATGCGTACGGTGTACACGGGTGATGACGCATTGTTCAAGAGGTCATCGGTTCGGCACGCCCCCAGCATATTGCGCACGTCAATCATAGATCTCCTGACGCCCACTTCGATGTCGCTTGTGGCGGGATACACCGGCCGATGTATGGTTCGAATGATGGCCGATATGGGTACTATGCTATTTTTATGCATGTCTATGTAGGTATGTCGGTAATTTAAATAGATATAGACGGCGTTTAGTTTTAGTTTTAGTTTTAGAATATAGAAATATTACAAGTTTTAAAATTAAAATATTATTTATTTAGATAGCAACAACGATGTATATATAATAATTATTTATGAAATTTAACAATTTTTATTATATTATAATTTGTATTAAATAATAAACAAGGCAAATAAAATTAGGTAATTGTTAATTCATAATCATCGATAAATTGTTTAATCATATATATATATATATATATATATATATAAATATATATTTTTTAACTGCCTGCGTGGCTCAGTGGATACGGCGTCAGACACACAAGCAGTAGGACACTGCAGTGAACCATGGTTCGAGCCTCGTCCGGACCATTAATTACTTTTATAAAATGGCTCTTAAAATATTATTTAGAAGTGATCTTATATAATTGTGTATAAATAAATGATCAGCTCTCGTTAAAACCATAGATGCCTTAACATGAGAGCGGCTTCGAAGGGATATTAGAGCCATATGGTTATAAGTGAAAACTTCATCTAAGTTCCTGGATTGGATGAAAGGACTCCACAAAATAAAAATAACAATATATATATATATATATATATATATGTGTGTGTGTGTGTGAGTGTGTGTGTGTGAACATGTGTGTTTGTGTGTGTGATATAATACGGTATTACTTCCAGACTTGATTACTACTCTATTTGCTAACTCAACTAAATACAACTACTACAACTAGACCGAATTATAAAATGAACAACTCTACTTATTATTTATAAAAGTACATTTGACAGATCCTCTATCTCATAGTTATAGTGATGTATTAGTGTATAGAAAACGTATGTTTAATAGTATAGTATACCTTATAATATCTTCTTTATAAATGTTACTGATTGACTTGTAAGTCGTATACGAATTAAAACATGACATACTAAAATAATACGTATTGTTCTTTGTAAATAAATACTCCAACATACTTAACTGACCTATTAAATTTAAAAACTTCTAAACGATCTCTAAGAAGCTCCAACTTAAGTATCCTATTATATAGGTAGTACCTATATTATATATTATTACAAATTATATATTATTATAAATTATATATGATTAATTTAATAATTTTTTATATTATTTCGTACATACGAATATACAATACGTATATACGTATATACAATATTGTAATAATTATTTAAATGTAGCCTATTCAATTATTTATTGCCTATTCTATTATTTATTGTCTATTCTATTGTGTATTGTCAGTATCATTGTTTCATTATTACGGTATATCCTATATTAGGTTATACATTGTATAATATAAAGTGTATAAACTAATATACAATGTATAATATACACTGTATTTACGTAAATATATTTATCCTATAGGATATAAACTATAGTTTAAGAATTATTAATGTTCATTGAATGATTACATTATAGGTACGGTACCTAAGGTATCAAAGGTTCCTACTGATTACATTATACCTACCACATAGATTACATCCACAATATAATGTGTATGATTACATCAAACTCACTAATAATGAGTCACTATATAATATACGTTGTTATTATATGCAATATGCATAATACATGATGGTTAGCCATTATTTAATATAGAATTAATGATATTTTTCAAGTTACGTAAAAAGAATATAGGCAGAAAATTTAATATAATTCTTTATGCAATATATTAAATTAGAATAACTTTACAGTAGAAATTCGCATCCTAAAATCAATCTCAAAAATAATTTTATAAAATGACATCCTATTAATATCATTATTAAACAACATCAAGTTAAAATCCTGAGAATATCTATATTATTTCTGATCATTATTTATTAAAGTAGGAAACCTACATCATCACAACTTCCCCATAAAATCATCTTTGAATATCGAATGTATCATTTTTATATTAAAGTTCATCATCAAAAACATCATTTCAAACGTCCACATTGAATGATGAATAATATATGTAAAGCATAGATTTAGAGTACCATGGTACTCTAAATCTATGATGTAAAGGGAGGTATCAAGGATATGAGGATGTCCTTGGGGGTCGATCCCACTACCAGTAGCTACCTAATTCCGGAAATGTTTGCTTGAAAGCGATTTCCTTTATCCCACTACAAGATTTTCCGGCAACTTGCCATAAATATTGTAACTTTAAAACGATTTTCTATCAAGTTATAACTACATATAAATATAATTTTAGTTGGAAACCCCCTTTCTTTCCGACAAATTGCCTGAAATATAATAACTTTATTGTGGGTATCTCATTACAAATTGATAGAAAATGGTTTTAAAGATATAATAATTCGAAATATAATATGCCAGAAAATCTTTTAGTGGGATATCATCCCCATCAATGCATTAATGCACAATTGTGTTGACTTTTATTTCCCTGTGTTAGTAAATGGATTAATGGCTGATTGTTTCAAATTAAATATGAAATATATAATTATATTAACAAATTACATCCATATCTAAATTAGTTTACATATAATACATCATTATAGTAATATCATAATATATGCTTTTCCCTCATAATATCAAGACCTCCTATAACCTCGAGGTTATAGGAGGTCTTGATAATATGCACTTTGGAACCATCGATATAAAGAAACTTTCTTTATATCGATGTTTGGAACTCGTTGAGAAATGTATTAATACTAATAATGATAATTAATTATCATTATTTAAATAATATATACATGTGATTAGATAGATTAAAAGTTAGAAAACAGTTGTTAATAATCGTATTCTCATATATTAATATATTTCTAATAAATTATCATATCATTAAATTATATTAAATTTAATTTAATATTGATTATTAAATAATCTAAATATATGCAACTCGATATCTACTATTAATTGTTCTTTTATGATCCAATAAATTGATAGAGTCTTTGGAGTTCAGGGTGATAAATATCACGCCACTTTTTTATAAAATAATAACATTATTTAAAATCGTAATACATAGATATTTCTTATATTTATTTAATATAATTAAATAATTCATTATTAAAAAGTGTTCTATTATTTTTAGTAACGTTATTAAACGGCAATAAAGTATATATTATAATTAATTACAACGATTCTAGGATTAAATCGCATAACCCAGGACCCTAATAATAACAAACGCACTATCAAATGTAAAATTTTTAATTTATCATATTATCTTAATTTCTAATGACGTGTGTTCAATTTAGAGCATACAAATTATAATATAGATATATTTGTATTTCATGTTTAATATCTCTATTCCTCCTTTAAAAAATCTTTATTTTTCGATCAGTATTCAGTAATAAATAATAATATTAGGAAATTACTGTAATTATAATAATTATTATTACAACAATGTCTAAACTATTATTAGACTCTACTAGTTAGTATAATTCTATATATTATATATTAAATATAGACTATTTTATAAATATATTATTTATATATATACAGTTAATAATAAATTTGTATTAATTTAATAGTCGATGAATTTATAAATGATACATATTTTATAAATTAATTTATATTTAATTTTTTTTAAATATAATACACATATGACGCAACATAACTCATCTTTATATAACTATTTTATATACACCTATGATGTATTTTAATACTATATCATTAATACGATGCATTGGTTACATTATTATCAAATAGCATTGTTAATCATATAATATGACTCATATGTATGTATATAATCACAACCATATCGTTTGAACTTCATATTCAATATGTATACTAATATTAACTATTAGCATGGATATACAATACCGTGCACTGCACGGTATTCTTATAATACTATATTATATTAATTATATAGTATCATTAATACTATATATTTATACTAATTATAATTATTATATTTACATTTATACATTCACTAATTCGAATAAAGAATGATATTGAAGACATATAAACTTTGTATGATATAGTTTATATTATATAAAGCGTGCGTTGAAACCTTATTTTATATATATATATATTAATATGAGCGAGGAATTATAGATTATTATAGCAGTATTATACTGAGTATATATTTTTTTTATGTAAATTATTATAATTTATTTATAATTATTATATATATTATATAGGGATTATGGTAAAAAAGCTTTGCGATTTTAAAAATAGTCTACGTATACATCTTTATTCGAATTATTGATTGTATAAATGTATATATAAATAGTATAAATATATAGTATTCATGTCATTATATAATTAATATAATATAATATTATAAGAATTACCACGCACTAAGTGTATATCCATTCTAATATTTTATATTAGTATAATTATAAAATGTATACAATATTACCCGTTATTTTAATTTAAATACTATATATGACTCGAGTCAGACAGAATATGATCATATTCTCTAGATTGTCTATATTTATCTATATATATATATATATATATATATATATATATATATATATATATATATATATATATATATATATATATATATATATATATATATATATATATATATATATATATATATAAAGAAATCAGATTTATTATTTCATATTGTAAATCATGAAATAATGGAGAAGTTAATAAACAAATTTATTTGTGTTTTACGAGAACTATAACAACAAAATATATATATATATACGTGTGTGTGTGTAGTTAGGCTATTTAAAATCAATAATTCGAATAAACAATTTTGCCGGCTTATTAAAAAAAATCGCGAACCTTTTGACCGGTTACCTTATATATATATTTTGTGTTTGGTTAGATTTGCCATATAAAACAATCATAGCATACACGCGTGGTGACACTGCCACGTTAACATCGCCTTGTTTACCACATTACTTAAACTTTGATCCTTAAATTCTTATCTCTCACCGTTAAAATAATATATTTATATATATATATGGATATAATATAATAAATGAACAATGCAGTTAACGTTTATTATTGTAATTCTGCGTACGTCGTAATGCAAACATAGAATCGCTGTACTATAATATTAATATTATCTGGTATCGGTGTATTACATCCATATACTTTTTTACGTGCGTATATAATATATATATATATATATATATTAGCATACTAATCTATATATGGTATATATTTATCATAATACCAATTATTGCTACAAAAAAAAATCAATTGACTTTTTTTTATTACGAATATACTTGGTCCATAATGACTTGGTTCGAAATGACTGGTACCTCGTTTATCGTATTCATACTCGTAGCGTATGAGTTACGCTATAACTTACGAATAACTTACGAATTAAACTTTAACTTGTCCGTTACTTGATAATAGGTATGTCGTCGCGAAAAGAAATCAAAATCTGCGAGGTTTGCGGCGACTCGGCTCTGGGGGTGAACTTTGACGCTATCTGCTGTGAATCTTGTAAGGCTTTCTTCAGACGCAACGCCCTCAAACATAAGGTTAGCGCTCGGTGATCACTCGACGCATGCAGTTCAGAGCTACGGGACTTACGGGTATAGAATACTCGCGATCTCTTACGCAATGATAATAGATATATATATATATTAATGTAGATAATGTTTACATACAGTTGAATTTACACTGCTCACGAAATCACTTGTAGCGATATATATATATATATATATATATATCTTGGCAGACTAAGTTTAATATGCCCTTAGCGAAACATTACCCTCCCCCTCCCTTAGCGACACATTACCCCCGCAAAGAGTGAAACATTGCCCCCCTCCCTCCGTTAGTGAAACATTGCCCCCTCCCTCCGTTAATGAAACATACCCCCACCCCCTTTCCGTTAGTGAAACATTGCCCCCTCCCTCCGTTAATGAAACATACCCCCACCCCCCTTCCGTTAGCGAAACATTACCCCCCCCCCTCCGTTAATGAAACATTGCCCCCTCCTTCCGTTAGTGAAACATAACCCCCACCCCCCACAGATAGTTAAATGCGTATACGACGGTTGCTGTAAGATAGACGTCTACAAGCGCAGGTTCTGCTCATTCTGTCGACTTCAGAAGTGCTTCAACGTCGGTATGAAGAAAGACAACATTCTAGGTTAGTCGCAGCACCACCTATTGGACACGAGAGAGAGCCCGGAGTGCCACCTATTGGACACGAGAGATAGCCCCCGCCACTATTTCCACTTGTATTATAGTCATAGTGTGTATACACACACACAGCTACTTACTTCAACTGAACTAACCAACTTTATGAACTGCGCTTTAATATGCACCCTAAACATTTCTAAACAATTTATTATTGTGTATCATATATATAGTTGTATAATGGATGTAATCTACAGTTCAGTTAAGTCTACATCACTGATGTATGCTACATCAGTTAAGGCTACATCAGTGATGGCTACATGATGGCTACATGATGTGGCCATAACTTTAAACTCACTTCCGAATACTTCATTTAACATTCGATGCCGTCCCTAAATAAATACACACTTTATCTCATTATCATGAAAAGTAAGTGGTTTCAATCGATGCGCTACGTTACTTTAAATAATTTATAATCTAACGATTATTAGTTATTAGTTAAATATAATAATAATAGAAAGGTTTATTGACTCAGAAAACGATGGATTAATATATTCGTCAAGTTGAAATAATAAAAAAAATAAATAATTACGCAGATAATAATAAATTTAAAAAGAAGAGATTATAATGATAACCTTATATGATATGAATGAAGTCGACATTTAAAAGTAATAATATATATCAAACGTACACACCTACCGATATATTCTACGATCGTCGATGTAGGTGAGAACGCTCGCAAGGAGCGCATGGCTCTGGTGAAGCTGAACCGCGAGAAGAAACGCAAGATGGCCGGCACCGACGACTTCTACCTGATGAAGAAGAGGAAGGCCTACAAAATAGGCGCAGACACCCTCGCCCTCATCGACGGGGTTAGCATACCCTAGTAGAGGGGTGCATAGCAGAGGGGTGCATAGCGTACTCCTCCGTTATGTATGCACGAAATTAATACGCGGGATAATTTAGTGTATTGTCATCCCTGGGGAATAATGATGGATAAGAGATGGGTCTTATTTTGAAACCCTATAGAAGAGAAGTGGAATAATTATATTTAAATTTGTTTTATTATCGCAAAAAAAACTCTTCTAATTAATTATTATTATTATTATTTAACACTTATGGTTTAAAGATTCAATTTCTATATTTACGCAATGAATGATTTATGCGTCATGTTATTAGTATGTATCAGTTAATTCAATACCCGCAAAGTTCGATACCTGTTCATTTATTTAATTAAATTATTATCAAAAAAACCGAACAACCTAAGCCAATAATTATTATATAAATAATCTATATTTATACATACATATATATATATATATATATATATATATATATATATTTTTATATATATATATATATATATATATATATATATATTAATATATATATATATATATATATACATCTATTTGTAATAATAATAATATTTATTTATTGAATCATGATACACATATATTTATATTGTACAATATAAATATTTATATAAATATACAGATCTATATATATATATATATATATATATAGATATTTATATACATAAATATATATATATATATACCTATTATTTACTTAATGTAATAACAACAATTAATTTTTATCAATTTTATGGATAAAATATATTTTATAGATATAATATTTGTATTAGCTGTAGTGTATTTGACTGTTTCATACCCAGTATCTCACTAATAGTAATGTTTGTTTACGTTTAACATTTATTAACCATTAAATTAATTATTATCTAGACAAACTGGGTAACATGTCAACAATTGACACTAAAAGTGACACCCGTCACTTCAGGCGATTATTCGCAAATATCTAATCTGTTTAATCTATAAATAACATCATTACGCGTGGCCTCGGCTGCGTACTATCTCTATCCAATAGTACACAGAGCCCCGATTAACCCCCGCCCCACTCCTGCCCCCCGTAGCAATCTGGCTCACTCTGCCTCGAAAACGTGGCGTCCATCTCCCTAATCGGCGACATCGCCACGATGGACACGCAATCGGTGGACTCGGGCGACCTCGTAGAGGTCATCGACGACTCGGACGTCAAGGTCGAGGGCTCGGCGTCGGCCAACTGCATCGCGAGCTGCAGCGGAGGCGGCAGCAGCAGCGGCAGCGACATCGACGACACCTTCGACACCGTAACGCGACTGTCCGCCGACGCCATCGCTTCCGATTCGCTAGGCGGCGCCGCGTTTGACCTCTGCGACCTCGGCGGAGCCGGCGGTGGTGCTATGGGTAACGGCGCCGACGTAGCCTTCACTTCCATGATCGCCGCCTCGTTGAAGTCTTGCGGAGACGACGACGACGATGTCCCTTCCTCTTACAGTCGACAGTCCGTCTCGAAGTCACCGCTGCCGCAGACCACTAATATCGTCGAGTTCTCCAAGTACATCACCGTCGAGGACGAACCCAGGGTCTCCAACGACGATAAACGCGACCTGAGGTGACCTTGAGATGCCCTTTGTTTAACTCCGCCTCATCCTGTGTCTAACTCCGCCTCCTCTTATGTCTAATTCTGACTACACCTATATCTAACTCCGCCCCTTCCTATATCTAATTCCGACTCCTCCTATATTTAACTCTGTCTCTTCCTATGTCTAACCCCACCTCCTCCTATATCTTACTCCGCCTCCCACTATATATATCTCCACCCTCACTATATATATCTCAACCCCTTACTATATCTAACTCCGCCCCTTCCTATATATATCTCCACCCCTTACTATATCTTACTCCGCCCCTCACTATATATAACTCCGCCTCCTAATTCTCTCTCAGTGAATTCGAACAGAGCACGATACAACAACTCGTCGACTACTATGATTTGACCTTCACCGTCGACCTTGAACCATTAATACATCTCCGGCAGGTTCAATCATTCGCTCACGTTTTTATACCCCCCGCGCCCCCACCGCTAATACCTTTATCACCCTAATACCTTTATCACCCCTACTTAGTACCGCCCACCTCACTATACGAATACAGCCAATGAATTACCACTTTTTATATCACCCGTCTATATCGCGATGAGTAATTAGATATGCGGGCGCTGGGTACGCGTGTACCCGCGATGTTATATAACAACTAGTCAGCTGACACACGAGTCTATTTATAGCCTGTAGCATGTTACGCGCGCTATCTGTAGAGCTCTATATTAGAGGCTCTCTCTATATAATGGTAGTGGTGATAATGATGATACAGCATTCAAGGTCGAATACTGAATGTGAATTATGTGTTTACATTCACTACTGAGTAAATATATAATACATATATATATATATATATATATATATATATATATATGTGTGTATATGGGTATAAATATGTATATATATACATATATATATATATTAATATAGTGTATAGTGTGTATTTGTATAAAATATTCTAATTATGTATTTTTATTAATTGTTTTGAAATGATATTTGTTATGATGTTTATATTATCAATAAATGGCAGCACAGGATTATGTTTATTCTAAATTGTTTTTTACATTATTTTTAGTATTCCTATCTCTTTCCCTATATAAACATATATACACATGTGTGTGTTTATATATATATATATATATATATATATATATATATATATATAAATATATCTCTATAGTATATACAATCACATATATTATAAGTGTTTATATATTCACATATTTATATGACCTATATTATAAATATTATATATTATTAACCATTTGAAATAAACTTATAAATTTAAATCTATATATATATATATATATATATATATATATATATATATATATATATATATATATATATATACATATATAGGTAATATACTATATAAATATGATTAATGTACACATATATACATACATTCTTTATACAGATTACAAATATCATTCCTAAACATTACCCTTAAATATTACCCAATATGATTAATAAACATACTTGATATTTGCACGATACGTAATAACTCTACTACATCTAACTCAGTGCATAGACACACGAAGGACATATGTGCATCGGTGGTAGTGCTGTCAGTGCAATCTAAACAACAACAAACACAATCCGCTAATAGCACCGCATTCCAAACTTTCTATGCCTCCATAGCATCAATGTTTGCACTCGCTCAGCCTATCTGTGTGCAAACCTGTATAAACATACACTATATACATTACTATGAATATAGCCCATTATAATTGGGCTATTCCTCGTACACCCTTTACTAAACTCCACAAACACTAGAGAGTTACCAGAGTGTAATCTAAACATCATCATCTTTGTTATTTTGTACTATGCCCTTTAATAGACTGCAATAGATATCATTACAGATGTACTATAATATACACTATAATATACACTATAATATACACTATATTAGATAATATACAATATAATAGACACTATAATAGACACAAGTTTGATACTACTACGATACTATTGATGCTAGTACCATTGCATAATTCATAATGAAGCGATAACTCGCTCAGCCCCTAGATCTCCTCTTCCATTATCCCCACCCCGTATTAATCCTCACACTAACTCCTGTATTAACCCCACCTCATATCAAATCCATTATGACCCCCGATACCTCCTTTAACCCCATCCCCTCACTACGACCCCAGATTGACCCCTCGCTAAGTCAACTCGTGAACCAAGCTAGCGTCACAGTCCTCAGAATCATCAAGTTTGCGAAGCGAGTAGAAGAGTTCCCCCACCTGCCCCAGATCACACAGATCATAGCTCTGAAGTCCGCATGGATGCAGATACTCCTGCTGAGGTCGGTGTCTCTGTACGACATCAAGAGGAACGTCTGGGTCACGCCTAAAGGTAACACTGCTGCTGCCACCTAGTGAGCTATCAGCAGCTTCAGAGTATGTGTTATATTATTATTATTATAACTGTGAATATTAATGTTATTCATTTATATTCTTATTTCACTTGGAGCTATTAAATACAACAATCATCATCATATTCAACATCATTATCATCATCATCAACATCATCATCATTATCATCATCAACATCATCATCATCATTCAGGGTTCCATTATTTTCGGTAAAAACCTGTTTTTACCGGGCAAAACCGGTAAAAACCTATCTCTACCATGTTAATTTACGGTAAAAACTGGTAATAACCGGTAATTACCGGTAAAAACCTAGTACTCATAAAATATAATACCTTTAAAAAAAAATTTATATTGAAATTTAAAGTAATATTGATTCATTTATATATAAATGTTATGGCTAATTAATCTAGCTGATTTATTTGAAAATTTGTCAACATTTGTCTGCTTTATTATGCCATTTATAGTACATTTATTATTTTAAATCCAACTGGATTTTGAGGTCTGCCACCCTTATATTGTAAAATTAACAAGTTGATGTAATTGGATATATTTTATAAATGAAATAAAATCATACTGTGTTATATATTCATAAAATTACACAATGAAAATATTACTAAATAGTTATACAGTATTGTAAAAAATATTTGTAAAAACTATATTTAATTTCATATATATAAAAATAAATATTCTATTCAGTATTTATATATATATAATTAACAATATATATAAATATATTTGATATATTTAATTAAATATCATGGTATAAAATCAAATAATGAATATATTCAAATAATTTCTCAATGAAAATATTATTAGTTCTATTGTTTAATATATATATTATTTTTTACAATATTAAGTCCCTGTCACACCGAAAAAGTTGGCCGATTTTTCACCAATATCGTACGGATTTTTCTCTCTCTCTTTGTGCTACACCCCTACCGATATATCACCAATATATCATCGATATCGTGACAATATCACTATTCATCATTTCGAGATATCTCTAAATATTTAACTATTTCTCGACGATTTCGTTACTGCGCATATCGGTGAAAAATCGCTCGCTTTATTTGGTGTGAATGGGCTTTCCTTTTACTAATGCAAAAATAAATATATTATTATATTTAATATTTTATATATATATATATTGACTTATTTACTCATTTATTTCAATATCATATTATTTATTTTAAAAATGTTTTCTTTACATAGAGTCAAAATTAATAAAGTTTTTTTTTAATATAAAAAATCTTATAATATTGATTTTAATGTAGAATTATTTAACTTTATAATTGTATATTATCTATTAAATATAAAATCTAAAATAATATATAATTGTAAATTATATAGACACTAGTCGGTTTTTACCATGGTAAAAACCTGTTTTTACCGGACAGGTTATTACCGGTTATTACCATAGGAGGTAATAACCTATGGAACACTGTCATCATTATGTACACATCAACAGATTTTAATTTTTTTATAAATTGATTTCAATATTATGTTTTATAATTATAATCTATGAATAATATGTCAGTATCACAATCAGATATTCGTATTCAGTGAATTATGGGCGAGCTTAATTTTCATGAGAACAAATATGAAAATTTATATATTATTTAATGCACTATTTAATTATGATATTAAATAATGAATTTATATTATATTTAACATTCTCCTGTTCAGATATAGATTATAATTTTACTTTAATTTAATACAGTTTATTATTCTATTTAATATTTACTTATATAATGGTCTAAAGTTTTATACACAATAAGATGTCTCAAATATGGATCTGTCAATCACAATTCTAAATACACAGTCAACTTAAAAGCTCTTATACAATCTCCATGTCTATAATATAATTCACTCTAACGTAACAATGGTAAATAATACTGTATTTTGCTAATATCATAAACATTTATCTATTCAATTTAATTAATAACGTAATTGCAAATATAACATGTACTTGTTACAATAAATACTACTATTGTCGATAATATTGATTAAATAATTAAACACAAGGACATATCGTCCTTTATTATACTATAGTCTTTGGTCGTAGGAGATTGAAAATATGTACGCTACTTTAAGTTTAAGGTGAATTTGTGTTTTTGATTGACAGCTCTATTGTTCTGCCGTGTTAGCATGTTAAATACCAGTCTTACTAGCGATATCACGTAATATAATCTTAGTTCTTAGTATCTTCTCGTATCTTACATTTTACATTTATAGATTCACATACAATTATTAAATAATAGTTTTAATTTAATCTATTAACAACTAATATTTTATTAGATTGATTATTTAAATCAATATGATAATCTATTTAATAAATTATTGTATAATATACTATATATATATATATATATATATATATTATCATCATTAAATAACTAGATATCTATATTAACATTTTATTTATTAATTTAAAATAGCAAATATGATTAACAATATTTTGAATCATTAGATATATGTTAACGAATTATCGATGTTCTAATGATGTTATTGATGTATTTTTCTAGATGATTCATTTCCCATTTAAATTTTCACATTTTAAAAGTTCGCCCGAGTTACTATATAATTGATAACTATTCACATTTTCAAATGAAAACCGCATAACTTTCTGATACGAAATAAACACTTTATAAACACGCTGCAATATACGGATAGATGGCTTCCGTCACGACGCCTATTCTACTTTTGTAGACGTGACACCTTGGCTACTATAGTGAACTCTTAATGGCCGCCAATCTACGTATCTAATGCACGTGTATTCTTATTGATCCCCCCTAGTGTACAGTAACAACGCACTGTATTAGTATTCTAGTTGACTTATCGCCGTTCATGTGAACTGACCCTCTTCCTTCTAATAGTTTTTGACTCATCGATAACCTGCCACACATAGACACCTGCCAGTGTCAGCTGCCACATTTAGTCACTTGACCATATCTTACAGCATTTAGACACCTAACCTGTCAGTGTAAGCTGCCATATTTAGTTACTTGCCGATAACCTGCCACACCTAGACACCTAACCTGTCAGTGTCAGCTGCCACATTTAGTAACTCGCCAATAGCCTGCCTCATTCTAACACTTACTGATACCTCTCCACATTATCAGTTATAACCTGCCACGTTTAATCACTTACCGATACCCTGCAACTTTCCTACAGTTTCATATACCCTCCCCCTCACCTGTCACTCACCCTCCCCCTCACCTGTCACTCACCTGTCACTCACCCGCCACCAGGTGACATCCCCACCGGTATCCTGAAGAACGCGACCGGTTTCAACGAGCTACACGACTCCCACGTCTGCTACTGCAAGTCGTTCAAAGAGCTCATCGACGACGACCTCATGATCATTGTCATCATCGTTGTCATCGTGCTGTTCTCCGCTAAGGGCGTGCACCCCTCGAGTCGACGCCTCATCTCTAATATTCAGGTCAGCCTCCTCCTCCTGCAATCATATCGTCTCGTAAGCCATCCCATAATGTATCGTACTTATTACAGATTGTTTTTTATAATTAAGAATTTATTTTATATGGCAAATTATACAAAATAAATAATTTCAATAATTGTATCCAGATTTGTTGGTTTTATGGTTTATTCTGAAGAAAACACCTAAAAAATCTATTCATTTTTGTCATATTTGATAACAGTCTATATTAAAACTATTATTTAATAATTGTATGTAAATTTATAAATGTAAAATGTAAGATATGATAAGATACTAAGAACTAAGATTATATTAGTTGATATCGCTAGTAAGACTGGTATTTAACGCTATAATGCAGTGTCAAATATAATTTAATAAACACAACAAATATAAAAATAATTAAAAAAATTATATAGCATATATATATAATATATAAACATAATGATGAAATATAATTAACATTATTTATGAATTAATTTAAAATTAAATAGAAGACAAGTTTCCTGAATTTCTTAATCGATTTCTATTTTAAGGGTTATTCACATGAGAAATCTTCATGCAATCGTTGCGGAAAATATACTTATATTTTTTAACTTGTGATTGTTTTATATAATTTATTATAATTTTATATAATTTCTATAATCGTACATTCGTAAACGCATATAATATATACACATTCGTTATAACGTGTGTAATGTTCGGCTTACATACATTATTTATATGAACTTATAATATTATATTATGATTTATATTATATAAAGTTTGGAAAAAATATACAATATACAATATATTTTATATGTATAATTTATGATTAATTAAAATGTAATATTATTTAATTAAACTCTTTTGTGTAATATTATTAGTAATAAATATTTCTATTATAAATTAATTATATATTAATTAACTATATATAAATAATTACAAATTCTAAATTAACCTATATAAATTAATTTGTTATTACAAAACTAATTAATTAATAAAAATGTGAAATTGACATATTGTAATAAATTTGATTATGATCTATATATAGACATTTATAATAATTCATTATGGTACATATGTTTAATGTATGATGAATTAATAATAAGAATAGGATAAATAATAATATATTACATCATAATTTTTTAATAATATTTACACATATAGGGTAATTATCTCTGCTGATAAGTTCTGCTTCTATAATTACCCTGGTGTAAAAGCCTAAATCTGATAATAATAATAATAACATATATATATATATATAGAACAAAGAATAATTCAAATATTAATAATAAAAACGATATAACAAAATCATTAAAAATCATCGTGAATATCATAGTTTTCTCTAAAAACTGTTAAAACCATCGAACACATCAAGTTGAATAGACTGAAACATCCCTAATATCAACAATGGTAGTGAAGTACTGAAGTGATGTGATTGGTTGATCATTGCATGACTAGTAGTGCCACCTACTTATATTTATAGTATTAATAAGCAATTTTTACATATAGTTTTTAAAGTTTTAATCGTACAAATATTGAGTAATTCATTCAATTGTATTACACACGTTATTTTACTATCAAATATTTTAAATACCATGTTTTATAAAACATGATTTCTGCGCGTTTATATATTGAATTAGTGCATACTTTTTATATAAAATCATAGATAATTGCATTTATTTTACTATAGACTATTGTAGTAAAGAAATCTTCGAATTATGTGGAAACGCTTCTTTCGCTCAACTTTTAATTTATACAACTTTTCACTTATAACCATATATGGCTCTAATGTCTCTTCGAAGCCGCTCTCATGTTAAGGCATCCATGGTTTTAACGAGAGCCGATCATTTATTTATACACAATTAAATAAGATCACTTCTAAATATTATTTTAAAACCTATTTTTCGCTCATATATATAAATTCAAATACAAATTATTCAATTTAATAAAATATATTTAAATATACATACATTACCGCAGGACAAATACCTGCTGCTATTGAAACACTACCTGGAGTTCAAGTACGGCTACACCTACGCCTACTCGATACTGCCCGAGCTCATGGTGAAGATCAAAGAGCTCGACACCCTCGCAGACGAACACTCGGCCTACTTGAGCGGTCTGAACCCGTGTCACGTCGAGCCCATAATGCTCGAGATACTGAACAAAGATCTGTAACAGCCAATCGGAACACTCGGCCTACTTGAGCCGTCTGAACCCGTGTCACGTCGAGCCCATAATGCTGGAGATACTGAACAAAGATCTGTAACAGCCGAACACTAGAACACTCTGTTAACGCACGTTAACCTTCTTAGTTTCTCATCATTCTGTTCAATTCGATTAATTTCCATTTACTTTTAGTATACATATATATAATATGTATTATATATTATGTAATATATATAATATATGTATATATGTATGTATATATCTATATATGCGTTTAAATATGTATTTATGACTTGCCATATGTACTATGTGTATTACATTAGGATTAGTGATCCTATTTAAGAATTTATTTAAATAAATCATCATAAATCTAGATCTATTGCATCGTTTTAAATGTTTCATAGCCGTTAACTAAATAATATTATATATATATGTGAATTATTATTTTATATTCTTATATAATAACTCTTTCTGAATATAATTCAATATATATTATATGTTATATGTATTACAACATCACACTCTATGTGTGGATATCATCACCTACATATTACATACGGGTGACAACAACAGTTCAGTGCTGTGATATTATTTGTAAGCCATTTGGAGGAGGAAAAAGCATATTAATATTATAAATTAGAAAATAAATAATTCCGTAACAGAAAACAAATAATTCTTCTAATATTTTGTATTATTATTATTATTATTATTACATACATATTGATAGTTTATAGTCGATAGTAATGATTGCGATACATACTCATCAGTACATGTGTATAATAGCTATTCACACAGTGCGTTGATTACCACCGACCTAGTTTAGTAGTCACTACAGAATCTGGAATGAAATCCCAATATATATTTAAAATAAAATAATTATAAATCAGCATTACAAATTTGCTGTCTTTATCCTTATTTATATATGTATATACTGTCGTTACTATGCGATATTATTAACAATGTTTCTATTGGTGATGCCTACCTATAGATAATAATGGCTATTATATGGATGTCTATATATATACAGTGAGGTATAAGAATGTGTAAGCTAACATATAAACTAGAAAGTATTAACTAAATCTTAATTTTCTGTGATAAATTAATATTCCAGTAAGGACATATATAATTAAAATAATAATTATAAATAAAAACTCACTAATAATAAATCATACTGTATATTTCATCAGAATTAGAAACATAATAAATGAAATTTAAATGTGTGAACTTTCCAAGGGTATCGGTATGTAAAAAGTTAATTTTGAATATCTAATTTTAAATTAAAATAATGAATTTCTCCCGTTTACTGCGATGACGAGTGTTCAGTATAAACAAAGTGAATTACTATAAACTACAATAGTGTCATACTTCAATAAACACATTATCACTAAATATAACATAATCTAAAGTTACTTCTAATACTCTGATTAGTAACTGCGGTAGGCGTTTGTGACCATGGATCCGATTAGATAACAGATAGGGCGCGAACTGTGACCTCTAGAACTGCAATCACCTTCCAACGCGTCGATCATCACAATAACATGCCTAGTATTGGCCAACTATTACTTCTAATCTGCACTTGCACTAGGTCTCTGTGCACTATATAAATAGCACTCGCACTCTCACACTTTATGTACATTTAATTATATGTGCATAATTTCTGCTGCATTTATTACATCTCTTATACTTGATATCAAATAGTGTACTCACAGTACTATATACTTTATAGTACATAGTAGCGCCGGTGAACGCGTAATACTGACCACGTTTATCGGTCAGTTCTCGTTGCTGTCGGGTCTTGCTATTAAAGAGGTATAGTTCTCACTTTCAAACTTCTACGAGGCGTGAATGATAATCTTGTATACGGATCGTGTTCGCTTGCGATGAAGGCTAAGATGAGTTTCACAATTCAATAAATACGTGAATATTGTCTATACCCGAAAGGGAAATCTACCAGCTTTACGGTATATTATATAATACCATACGGTATCAAGAAGTTGTAATCGTTACTAACTTTTTATATTTATTTTAAGTACATACTTATTTGTAACCTTATTAATACGGTACATTTAATTTTTACTTACGTTAATATTTTGCAGTTAGTTTAATATATAGTTATATACATAATTATACAATTCAAAAACAAAATGTAATACATAATAATTCAGATAATTAATAAACTCTATTGACATTACAATGAATTTTAGTAATGCTTTTAGAATTAATATTTTTTTTAAAGTATGGGATGATATATATATATATATATATATATACATATATATATATATATATATATATATATATATATATATATATATATATATATATATATATATATTTATATATATTCTTATAGAATCAATATTTTTTTTAAAGTATGGCATGATATATACATCTATGATATCCCTCAACACAAAAATGTTAGGGAGAATACAAACTCCTCATTTATTATTTACGTCACTATATACATATAAAGGATGAACATGATTCAATAATTATATTAATTTAATAAATAAATTATAGAAAATGTTACAAACAATGGTTTATTGTACAACTCTCATCGTTTGTAGTGGTTCAAGTCACAGTTTTGGGATCTTCTGTAAAATTCTAATAAAAAAAATGATAAAATAAGAATTTTGTATTTATTAATATCATAGTTAAATTATTAATATACTATATACGCATACTTTATTAATATAATATACAGATATTTAATCTTATATTAATTTTTTATCTTTTATATTGATGTATACAACAATTGTAAATATAAAGATATTTATAAATATATTTATTTTCAAATAAATGTTGAGAAAATATTTAAAAAATGTTATGTAACAGTAAAACCTTCCTCTTATTAGATTATTAATTATGATTATATATATATATATATATTATATACTACTATATATTTATAATATGATATTGTTGAATTATTTTTAACGAATTAATCTCGAAATAATTATTTTTTCACATTCACTAGTATTCAAAATGATACAGAGAATGATATATTCTAATAATTTTTTTTAATATAGAAAGTATATAAATATATATATATGTGATGATGTGCTATTATACGTTTGATCTTTACTATTATTATCTATTATTAATATGATTGGAAAAGGGTCACAGGAACGCCCCTTTTATTCCCAATATTGCTTCCTTTAACGGCCCTCGACGAAGCAATATCGTAATCGATACTGAGAGGTAAAATCTCATCTGTTATTATTATTATTATTTGTATTTAACGACTTTATATACTCTAGGGTTCTATAACGAATAAAGCAATACGAGAAATCTGACTTTATAACATATATATATCTAAAATAAAGCATGCATATTCCTCGTGTATCTGTATTTATTTATAAATAAATTGAAAAAATTAATTTGTTGGAAAAAATAAATGCGAAAATTCAAATATGAAATACATATATTAATATTGAATTTTAATAACAATTTTCTATATGTATGTAGATCTCTGTTATGTTTATACATATATAAAACATTTAGTACTATTCTAATTATTTATCTCTAAATAGAATTTATAGAAGTAGCAATTATCGGCTATCTATTTATATGTAAATTCATGAAATGACTGGCCTTAACAATTACAATATTTTCTATTTTTTTTATAAATTATTAATAAAATATAAAATATTATCTTAATATGGTGTACAATTTATAAATTATGTTTGTATTAATAGAAATAATAAAAGAAGAATTTTAAAACGCTACTACAACTACATTATTAAAATGTGTAAATATTTTAATAAAATTATATATAATTTTTAATATTATTTTATATATATTTTGTATTATTATTTATAATCATGATGTATATTTTAGTTTCTATAAATATAATGATGTATATTTTACATGTTTTATTTAAAGATATACATGACATATATATATATATATTTCAATAAAATAGTGACAATTCACGAAATATTAATTGCGTTCACATAAATTATATATATTTTACTCCAATAATAATGCATAATTTTATAAACAATTTTTAATATTTCATCATAATATTATTATTTTTAAAATAAAAATTCAATTTTAGTTTCTTAATATATTTACATAACTTAGAAAAATCTCTAAGGCAAATAAATTACAATTTATTATTAATATAAAATACATAAAAAAATATGTATAATAAATAAGACAGGTTAATTATTCTTTGAAAAATAGTCCTTTTTGTAACTTTTACATGTAACAAGTATAGGTATGTGTTGTTAATTCACTAATACTCATTATTTCCCATCGATATACAGGTATATCATACATATATCGTACATTGAATTTGAATTATATTTATTTTACTTGTATAATAATTAATAATTAATACACATATGTATACAATATAATATAGTTAAATATAATGAGTAAAAAGGGAATCCTTTAATAGCAATATGCTTTCGAGAAAGGATTCCACACACAAATATACACTTATATTCTATAGAATATATATATATATATATATATGTACATCAATGTACATTATATATCACACTATTTTATAGATTTGAAATACTATACTAAGGTAAGTTTTCAAGGAAGAACACGTGTTTGTATAATCAGGTTTATTGTCTAAAAATATAACTTGTGAATTATGAATGAAAATAAAATAATCACAATTTATTTATATGATAAGAGAGGATAAGAGATGATGATAAGAGATGATAAGAGGATGATGATGAGGAGGAGGAGGATGATGATGATATATATATATATGGGAGACGAATACAATATTACGGTGATCGGCCGTTGTTCATTGGTGAATGCGTTTTCTGTAAAAAATTAAAAAATCAACGAGATGAACGCATCTCAAAACGGTTTTTTTTCATGTCCTACGATAATGCTACATGTCCTTCACATCGTGGGACTGAAGTCATTGCTTCAAACGTCTACTAATTACGATTATTGACTGTGTACAAATGTGTGTGTATGTGTGTGTGTGTTGTGGGGGGGTGGTGTGTATTGTGGGGGCGGGGCCGGGGGTGTATTGGTTGTGAATGCGCGACGTCTATTCTCATTAAGTATATGTTGAACCGTAATCCATTCTTCTTCTGTCGTCGTATCTGAGAGTGATTGACACATTGTTATTATCGTTGTTGTTATTGTTGTTGTTATTGTTAATGTTGTATAGACGGCAGCAATCATTTCATCAATTATATTGCATATTAGATTATCATATAAATATATACCCACAGTTAGTAATAATATAATTGTCTAATGTAATTTTGACGGTAGACATTCAACTAGTCAGGTATGAACATATTATAATATAATATATAATTTTCTACATCATTACAATTATACACGTATATATATACAGTATTATGTATATATTTCAAAATAAGCAATTATATATTCTATTTATTTATACTGTACCTATTTACATATCGTTAGATATTGCTCGAATAAAATTGATATATACATGTAAATAGGAATTAAAATGAGTTAATTTAATAAAATTGAACGTTTCAACAAATAGAGTGTTTACCTATACAAATAGGCAACAATACAACGGTGGTGTTGTTGTTGTTGCGACCTAGAATCATTATATCTATTAGCTAACCGTTCAGATGATCTTTCCGATGACCTTTCTCTCGACCTTGGTTTACTATATCTTTCCCTCGACCTACTTTCATTCGACATTTCGCGAGGATAATAATCTGAAATGGCCGTTACATATGTAAGTTACGGTTATGTAGACGACATATGTGTGTGTATTGTATGTGCATGCTATATATAAAGAGATATGTGAATATATGATGTATATATATATATATATATATTAATTACTATTATTTGAGAGATTATGTGCATTAGAAATTAACAAATTGAGCAAAGAATCTCCTAAACTGACAGTAATCACAGATTCAATATTTAGTAGTATATAATCTGCCCATTAGTAGTTCAATTAGATTAAATTAAATATTATGTTAATAATATCAATATTTACTAATAATGGATGCATTTAAATATTATAACTAATTGTAATATTTTGTTTACAGAATATACTACTTAATGTACATTCTAATAAGATTATTATGTCATGTATAGAATTATAATTCAGAGTAAATATTGTATATATATATCTATGTATATCGACATTTTTCATAAAATTATTATCATTCAAAAGACATAATTTGTTATACTGTCTTAAATATCATTAATGAAAACAAATGTTGTCACTAAATAGACTCACATAAATAAATGTATTATATGATATATTATATTAGATAAATATATATTTACACTAAAAATAAGTTCATAAATCTAAATATTGCAACTACAATATTATATACATGTATAAATAATACGCATACAATAAAACTAAGATATATCTGAATTAAAAATGGGTGAAATCATTTATACGTATTATATTATAGAATATTAACATATCTTATTATTATTAAGATTATTTCATTAGTAGTTATTTTATAGAAATGGTATTATTTAAGAAAATAATGATAATTATGTATGAATGATACAATTAAGTTGTGAATTTCATGATTTGGTAACAAATTAACAAACAAGTATTGAATATTTTATTTTTAATTACGGAATTTTATAAATTAATAATTTCTGTTGAATTTAATTAAGATTTTTTATAAATATATCAAGACTAAACTAAAAGGTTTTATGAAAAATCGTCAAAAAGAGTTCATGAATATTACTATAAGGACAATAAAGGACATATATACCATATTATAATAAAATAGATAAACCACTAAAGTAAATGCAAATATATTTAATAAAAGCAATAAGTTGAATTTCAAAAAATGTTAATTATATTAAATATTCAATAAGCATGCTTCATAGTTATAATATCTTTAAATACGTAGATTCATTTAAATTTATCAAAGAAAATAGATGTTTAACCTAGTCAAAGAATTTGTAGAATATTAAATGATAAGAATATGATATTTGATTTAAATAATTTGATAAAACCACAAATCTGATTTAAAGCCCGGTTAATCAAGCTTTGTTCGCTATTTTTATTTTATGGATTTTCTTTCGAATTTCTATCTATTTTGGAAAAAGACATTAGTTGTTATATAATTTTATACTAGATTATTGATCGGGGAAACTTGACAATCAGAAAAATAATTAAATACTAACAAACTATTCAAATATATATATATATAACATATGAAATATTGATTTTAAGGTAAAAGTGTGTTGTGATTTTGTAGAAAAAGTGAAATTAAATGAATATTATATAACAATAACAATAACAATATATATATATATATGTATACAAATATGTATATATTATAACAAACCCTTAGATGATTTATACGATTGACCTTCGTGATTTCTTTCGTAATTCACACTGTATAATAATGCGCATGGATTAATAAAACACGAATGTTTGCAAAGACTGCAGGAATACAAACTGAATATGATGATTGTTGTAGTTGGAAGGAGGTCGATTGTAAGACGATGATGACGAAGGTTCAACTCTGTTCAACACACATAGTATTACATAATTACATAATATGAATGAATGAATGAATACTATTTATTTTACTTGTATAATATAAATAAATAATTAATACACATGGTATACATGTATAAAATATAATATTGTTATATAATGAGTAAAAAAGGAATCTTTTAATAGCAATATGCTTTCGAGAAAGGATTCCACAAATAGAATTTAATCAGGTATATACATTTACTTAGACATCAATAACAATATAAGTTAAAAATGTTTACTACAGTTATTGTGTTATACATATTAATATCCTAATTATATATTAAATATTATTAATATTAATATTTATGAAAATTGTACTTAAAATTTTAAAATGAATTCATTTTAATTATAGTAAATATATCGTTAATTTATATAAATAATTCTGCTATAATATTAAATGTGGTATATGAGAAATACAATCAATGGAATGCGACAAACTTGGATGTTTTCTTCGATTGTATGACCTCTCCAGTTTTACTGATATTATCGTGTTTTCTCTTGTGTGAATGTTTATCCATGTCCTTGAGTTCTCTGGGCTCAAGTTCATTATTATCACCCTACAAGTGGATAGGTTGTAAAGGTAGGTGGGGGTGACGTGGAGGTGGGAGTGGGGTGGGGGTGGGAGATACTTACAGCAGTGTTGACGGTGCCTGCCATTTTAGCTTCTTTGAGGGCGGCCTGTTTGTATAGTTTGTAGAGTTGCGATGCGTTGAATTCCTCAAAGAACTTTGCCACAAAGTACCACAGATTACTGTTTTGAATGAGATATATAGTGCTATTACTACTACCACTACCACTACCACTACCACTACCACTACCACTACCACTACTACTACTACTACTACTACTACTACTACTACTACTACTACTACTACTACTACTACTACTACTACTACTACTACTACTACTACTACAACTACTACTACTACTACTACTACTATTACTACTACTACTACTATTACTATTACTACTACTACTACTACTACCAGCACTACCACTACTACTACCACTACCAGCACCACTACCACAGCAGTCTGCTATACTCCTACTAACCTTCTCCATTCCTTCTGAGCCTGTACTTCAGTCAGGGAAGAGAGATACTTGTCGATGTGATGCCCGATACGAAGGAGGCACTTCCTCGTGTGATTCATCTGATCCTTGTCGGATAGAGATTTATCCGGATTATCGAGTTGCTTGAGAGCCTTCTTAACGGGTCTCATCCTTTCCTTGCAGGCGTTGAACTCTGCCGGGGAGAGTTCTTGCATCTCTTTCATCGTATCCGAGGATTTGTTTGAAGAGTTCTCCTTGCGACGTTTTCGTTTGGCGTCCTTCGCTTCCCTCTTCGCTTCTCTCTTGGCCTCTCTCTTAGCCTCTTTACGCGACTCTTTCTTACTCTTCTTGGTTTCGGCATCTTCTTTGTGCGACGAATGCACAGATTCGGGCTTCGACTCTGTAATGTTAATTACAATTTAATTTTTTCAATGTTGGACAATTATTAAATTAAATCTACACTTGCTCTTGCACTAGCTCTTTATGTATTATATAAATAGAACTTGCACTTTAGATACAATTTAAATGTATTTGCACAATTTCAGCTGTATTTATCACTCAGCATTTGCACTTTTACATCAAATAGTGCTGGCGCACACAGCACTATATAGTGCTCGCGCACCGGCTAACAATTGTTGCTACATCACAAAGGTGATCCGTGCCTAATCAACTTACTGGCGGAACAGTCGGTGTGTACTTCGTCCTCTTGTATGAGTTCCTTGACCTTGGGAGATTTACGAGGTCGAGGGGTTTTAGGCTGCGCGGGGGCGCCGGAAGTGTTCGAGTTAGAGACGGGGGCGGGTTTACTGATCACCTTGAGGAGATAGTTGGCCCGAAGTTGGAGCTGTTTCGCTTGAGGTTTTGTGGCTCCGTCGGGGAGAATCTGAAAGAGTGTAAGACAAGGAGGGTAGAGAGAGAGGGAGAGAGAGGGGGGGCGGGGTTATTGACCTTGTTATAGAGGTTCAAGGACGTGTCAATCTTGATAGCCTCCCAGTTTCCGAATCCATGCTCGGATATTCCTTTCATCAAGTTTGTATCCTCTTCGTTTGTCCATTGGCAATCAAAGTGGGCGGCTTTCACGTTGTGTTCGATTTTGAATCTTTACGCGTGATGTTATATATTTATAAGAACACATTGGAAATTAATGGACCGGTAAGGGAAATCGATACTATTAATAGAGATATATATTAATTGAATATTGTTATTAGAAATTAATGATATATAGATAGAAATGTGTGATAATTAGGAGAGGGAATTAGTTGTGTAAGAGAGTTTGATAGACACCTGGAAAAGGCTTCGGGATCACCGGGAGGAATCAGAGCTGCTAAAGGTTCAAGTTCCGCGATTGCCTATATAGATAAGATGTAGATAAGATGTAGATAAGATAAGATATAGACAATAGATAACATGTTATGTATAAACAACTGGTAAAGGCTGTATAAAGGTGTTACAATGATAGGTATAAAGGGCACTAAACCTGTAAGGTAAGTTTAGCGTTGACCACCACCCCACTGGTCAGCTTTACTGTCGGCTTCACTTTGCTATCTGTAAGTAGGCAGTACATTAGAGGTAGGCATGCGAGTGTATCTATTTCTCTATATCTTTCCTCTCCCTTTCTCTATATATATATATACATATATTCTCTCTCCTTATCTCTCTCTCTCCTCTCTCTCTCTCTCTCCCTCTCTCTCTCTCTTGTTCTTACCTTCTTCTTGTTCTCTCATCACGGCATTACATTTGTCCATGAGATAAGAAGCCAGAGACACCAATGCCTGTATGGTTTTCTCTTGAAGTTCTGCATCTGCGGCTATTGACTCCAACCTATGGTTACACATCTCAATTAGCTCGTGTAATAACGTAATGTATTCATAATTAATATGTAATTCAATTAAACAAAATTAGATAACTAACACTTAAATAACTAAAGTAACAAACAATAAATGAAGATGTATAATATTTACTAAATATGGTATTTACTAATCATCTAATTTGATATAATCACTGATCAACTAGATGATAATGGTGTACATATGGTGGCTAACCTGTTCTGAGGTTGAGGGAATTTCTTGAAGCTCTTAATGAATCTGCGTATTTCTTGATTGCTGAACGGTTTCAGAGGACCCACTTTAGGTTTCCTGCTCCGCCTTCCGTTCGCCTCAACTTCTGAATCACTCTCCGATTCGTCCGTGATCTTTGTGTTCGACAAGTTCGCCTGCGCAATAGATTAGTAACAGTGATAAACAACAAAGATAATCAACAGAGATAATCAACAGTGATAATCAACAGTGATAAACAACAGTGATAATCAACAGTGATAATCAACGGTGTTAAACAACAAAGATAATAGACAGTGATAAAGAATGACTTCTTAGGTCAGGATACTAACGCTGCTAACAGATTTCCGCTGGCGAGGTCCGAGGTTCATTTCTTGGAGTTCTTTCACTCTTTCCTCTTCCTTGATCTCTTCCAGTTGCTTCTCCGGAATGATTTGGTCCCAATCTTTCTCGGTGGTTTTTCTGTGTTCGATTTCTTCGTTTTCTAAATTCTCAAAACTCACAACCTGTAAAGATGAGTAAAAGAGAATCAATAACTTGTGTACTAGTCGAGCTAATTTTCTGATAAATATATAGTATTATAATTATGAGCATGTGAAATTTAGTTATGAATATAATCTTGTATTTCAATGTAAACTACTGATTCTTCATTATTTTTTACGAAAAAATATAATTTTAAATTAGTTCATTAATAATTAAAGATCAAATAAATAATGCTAAAAGTATGCCTATTTACTTCAAGGGCCAGAGTAATCTTCATATGTTTAAATGTAAAATATATGGGAAAATAAAACTACTAAAATTATATTCTATTTTATTTTGTTATTGATGTAGATAACGTTCATATCTATAATTTCTATTTGGTCCCAAATCTGTTAGATACAAATAATTGAATTTATATTCAATTTAATGACAACATATTTTTTAATTCAAAAATGTAACTATTTTTTTGAGATTAAGTAATATAATTATATCTCTATAGAATGTATTTATAAGTCTAAATAAAATACAATATTATTAGAAATATATTATGCATATACTCAGAAAATTGATGGAAAATACTCCGAAATAGATACTTTTCATTAGTATACAGTATAGTATACTGTATACTTAATTATGTTCTATGATTTCAAAGATATCAGAGATATTTATTTAAGTTTTGTGGTTTTTTAATATAAAATTAACACATATAATAAATTAAAATTTTAAAATTCTTTAGGATCAATAAAGAACTAAATTATAAGATTACAAAGTATAACTTGTCCTAAAACTCAGTTTTCACCAACAATTATAGTTCAATTATTACAGTGAGATATCGTTGGGCATAAAAACCGGTCAGTTTCAGTGTGAATGATTATAATTATAGGCCAATATCGAGTATTCAAATTCAGACCAATGTTCTAAAATATCTTGCAATATAGCGTGATATTGTTAACTTTAACCTCTATTCAAACAATGATCACATGATCGTTGTTATATAAGTAGATGTAAGTAGGTGTTATTTACTATATATATATATATATATATATAGTAAATATATACAATATTTTTAAATTCTATTATTGATTTATAAAATAGACACTTTTTATAATTAAAAGGAATATTACACCGGCATAAATAAATGATACATAATATATTTACCAATTTAATTATGTTTAATGTCTTACATTATGTTTAAATTACCCGAAATTTGAGTAAATGTTCTAAAATGAATGATTTAAAGCAGGTAATATCTGGCTATACGAATAGGGCCTGATATCGGGCTGTCATTGTTGGTATGAACGCGGCTTTATACACATGAGATATAACTCTACGTATCCTATCCTATACGTAATCTATTCAATGGATGACCTTGAACTGAGAGAGTAATTCATCTGTAGCGGAAGTATGATCTTCAGTGTTATGGGTCTCGGCTTTAATTAGAATATCATCGATATCCACCTGGTGGTAGTGTTCAACATTAGAAATAGGGAGAACTAGAGTGTTAAGAGTGGATAATGACTTGTAATTCTTGATCATCGTTGTCATTTTCTTTGAACAATTCTTCCGCCCCAAACTTTAATATGGCGCTTAACTCATCCTTTCCGAATGGATTGCTGGTGCTGATGGGGGGGGGTTTAAGGGGAAAGGTTAATTAAACTGCGCCATTGTTAATGATATCAGCAACTATACATCAATCATTATCCTATAAATACATCTCATGATATTATAAACACATTATAATATATAATGTTAGTTATTAATAAATATTATTATATTAGCTATATCATAATAATATTATAAATTATAAAATTATTATAAAATTATGAATATATTATAATATTATAAATATATTATAATATTATAGATATATTATTATATTATAAAATAACATATATATTATATAAATATCGCATATTACGGATGCATAGTGGTGTAATACGAACGTTTGGCCGGGATTCCTGCTGAGTATGGTACGACCGGTGGTGTCCATCCGTTGAATGACCAGATGATCTAGAACCATTTTCTTCTTAGCTCGTTCGATGATGTCCTCTTCCACTGATGTCTTCGTTACTAGACGATACACGCTCACCTAGCATGCATGCGTGCGTGTGAGTGGTGAGTATCATATGATGTACGGGTAGATATCTTAACGAACTAAGCAATTAATCGACTAGACTAGACTATAGTATTACAGTATACTAGATTATAGCCCTTATTAGACAGTCTAATTTAGATTATAAACTTTAATTATTAATATATTAATCCAAATACGCAGAATACTATAAACTACAAATAAATATTACTATAAATAATATACGTTGTTTAAATAACTTATTAAAAACGATAACTGAGCAGTGAGATGATCAAAAGTTAAGTCATATCTCTTCTCGATGTATTTATCATGTTGTTGTTAAAGAATTTGATACAAAATGACGACTACTTAAATTATAAGAATGAACCATGCTTTATTTGTGAAATGTAGTGTATGGTTGCTAGTAGCAACTTGCTACTAGCTTGCTACACACACCCGTACAATAAAGCTTTACATAACTATTGCTTATAAAAAAAATTTGTATTCATAAAATAATTAATTTAAAAGTATTATAGACTCTAGTAGTGATCTCGCTCGTGATAGCTAGAGGGAATAGATAGCTAGAGCTAGAGGTATAATCTCTCTCAGAAGATGAAGACACATTTGCAATCTTCGCGGTTCTATAGGACAAACAAATGAGATATATGCGAATATTGGTAAGTGCGGGTATTAAGAGAGAACAGTACAACCGGCTCACACTAACGATCGCCCTAACTAATGAGGTACGGGGTAGGGAGTCGGGAATGGATTACCTGTTTCTTTTGTCCGATACGATGAGCCCGGGCCTGCGCCTGAAGATCGTTCTGAGGGTTCCAGTCCGAGTCGAAGATGATGACGGTGTCGGCTGTGGCGAGGTTGACGCCCAGACCTCCGGCTCTCGTCGACAACAGGAAACAGAAGTCTTCCGAGTCGGGCGCGTTGAAGTGGTCCATGGCTTGCTTGCGGAGTTCACTCTTGATGGAGCCGTCCAATCTCTACGCCAGGTAACGGTTCAATTAGGTAGGAAAGTAGCTAAGGTTTTGTAAAGTTATTTAAGAATATCGCTTAAAGTGCTCAATATAATTAGATAGAATTCAATATGGTTATTGTATCTAATTATATTGAGCGCTTTAAGTGTTATATTGAGCGCTTTAAGTGCTATTCTTAAATGACGTTAAATGCATGGTTATCTTCTTAATTGTAATTATAGAAATTTACAATACAAACAACTTATTCGATAAACTAATATATATGTATATATTTATAAATACATATTTACTCGAAATAGAATATACAAATATGTTGTACTATGATAAAGAAGATACTAGAACTGTAAGTAGCGGACCTGGTACTGGAATCGTCTGTACTGAAGGTACTTAGCGAGGATGTCCAGCATTCGTACCATCTGCGAGAAGATTAATACTCGGTGACCCGATTCTTTCAGACGGATCAACAGCTTATCGAGCAGGATCAGCTTACCACTTCCGCGAACTAAAGCCTGGTTAGATGTGGAGGTTACATGTTTTAGTAGTGTTTAGTGATAGAGTACATTAGTTTTAGTGGAATTGTAGGATTTAGTATAGTAATGGTTAGTAACAGAGTAATGTAGGGTTCAGTGACACACTAATGTAGGGTTTAGTGACAGAGTACAGTAGGGTTTAGTGACAGAGTACAGTAGGGTTTAGTTACAGAGTAAAGTAGGGTTTAGTGACAGAGTAAAGTAGGGTTTAGTTATACACTACACACTGTAGAGTGTACAGTATGATTTAGTGACATACAGTGTAGCACGGCTCAGCGAAACAGTACCCATTAGCCGTACGGGCACTAGTGTTCGTGGCTCACCTCAAACATTTCATTGGTACATGAGGTAGCGTTGATGTTATCGGGGGGACGGACGAGGAACGCGTGGTTACAGCACTTCTTCAGCTCCATGATGATGTTCATGAAGCCCGATATCGAACCCTTGACCCCTTTACTGAGCGCCTTGTAGTTACGTGTCAGGATGAACCGGTAGTACTCGCGCTGTTGTTTCGTCATCTCGATACGTAGGATTTGCTCCAACTGTATGACGAGTAGTGCTTGTATGTAGATATGGGACATGGTACTAGGGCTTCATATAGTGGTATTAGGGTTTAGGACAGTGGTATTAGTGTTTTATACAGTGATATAAGGGCTTAGGACAGTTGTACTAGGGCTTGGGATAGTGATAATAGGGCTTGGGAGAATGGTACTAGGACTTAAGAAAGTGGTACTAGGGATTGGGATAGTGGTACTAGGGTCTGGAATAGTGGTAATAGGGCCTGGGACAATGGTAGTGTAGTCTAGAGAGATTGAGAGGTAGTTGATCACCAGTAATTCTCTCTCTGTCTCACTATATCTCATGTATGTTATAAGAAACCTAAAGTTAAACCCGATAGATCCGATAGTACTGGTGCTCCCCTCCGCATATGATATTTAAGATGTCCTTAATACTTATATGTAACATTTGAAGTGCAGTTTACATATAATATATTTGCTAGTTATATAACGATTAGAAACGATAGATACTTCCGCATAGATATTTATTAAGCACGACCTTCACATCTGATGATTAACCTTGGCGGGCAGAGATTTCTCGACGTCTTTCTTAATCCTGCGCAGTAGATAGGGTTCCAATTCCTTGTGCAGACTGCCGTATCCCATGGTACCGTCTTCGTTGTGCTTCGCCTCGAACGTCTCCCATTCGTTGAACCTGGAGTCGAACGGTGGTGAAGGTAGGGGGCGGCGCTAGTAGTAGGGGGTGGGGCTAGTATTAGGGGGCGGGGCTGTACTTACTTGTCGGGCATGATGAAGTGAAGCAACGCCCACAGTTCTTTCAGCGTGTTCTGCAGCGGAGTTCCTGATCGAGTGAGGTGGTCGCGGTTGAGTGGTTACGATCGCGCAATTAAGCGTATCGTGCGCATTGTTGGTTTAATGACATTTCTAAATATCTAATGTTTCGATAACAAGTAAATTATATTATATATAGATTTCATATTCCTGAATTAATTCACTAATTTATGATATAACATAAAGATGAGATTTTTTTGAGATCAAAAATGAGATTTTTTTTCTACAATTGTAAGTTATTAATAAAAATAAATCAATTTATATTTTATAATAGGTAATTTAGAATATTAATTATTATATAACCATAAATAATAATAAGGACACAAATATATATAGAGTATTTCAAATATATATGAATTTTAAAAGTTTATTTTTAGATGAATTTTTAGATGAATTTTATACAAATGATAATAATATTTTCTAATAAATATAAATTGATTATAGAAATGAATGATTATAATTTATGAAAGAATACATAATCTATTATTTAATAACTTATGATGCAAGTTTTATATCTAAATAAATTATACATATATGATATTTTCTAATAAAAATAATGCTTAACAATCTATACAAAACCTAAGGTATATTAAGGAGGATAGTTTCATAAATTTATAAATAATTCTTAAATGTTACTAGAAAACTAATTTGATTTCATATGTATAATTATAGAAAGACAGGTTACTAATATTTTGTGAAACTTTAATTTATGCTTGAATCATTTTATCGTATTACTTCATGTCCAGGAGTATATATTTGTATTTATTATATATATAGAAATCAATGCAAAAACTTGCTATAAAATAAATGATTCAATATGATTATATTAAAATCATAATATAATGTAATACACATTATATTAATTGGAATGGTGACATCAATAATATGGAAACAAATCTTTCAATTCATAGCATTTATAAATAAATTCGTAATTTTAATGAAATACTTATAAAAAATACAAATTTAAAAAAATGAATACATTTATATTTTACAAATAATTAAATATCTACTATCGTTGAAATATATTAAATATGCAACTAAAAAGTATGCATTTAAAAAAGTTACCATCTCAGATATGATGAGCAGACATCCTATCCTCGTTTGTAATTTATTTAATAATTAGCAAACAATCTAATATATAACACAAGATAACTACGCGACATAAAAATCATTATAATACACATCATTTCAAGTCTAAAATGATACCTACATTCAAACACGTCATTGAGATAGCGTGTAAGCGAAATGGTGCAGTAAATAGATATATATTTAAGTTAATACACGAACATAATATTTACATATATTTATATACAATATACAACTCCCGTTATCTTAGATATCTGAGATATCGGGTGTTTTCTAAGATATTATAGAGTTTGTATATATTTACAAATTGCTCTTATTTTTTTATTATCAGATTTAGGTTAACACCAGGGTTTTTGTAGAAGCTAAAGCTTATCGAGACAATTACCCTTAATTTTAAAGCAAGTCCAAATAAACTATATAAATAAAATATTATAAAATATTAGATAAATATATTACATAAATACATTACATAAATCAAATTGCAACGTTGCAATGTTTATGATATATCGGGAGTCTGAGATATAGAGTGTTTATTGTAAGAGAGTGTTCACTGTAAGAGAGTGTTAACTGTATATATATATATATATATATATATATATTTGTTATTTATTATTTTTATTTGGTGGAGTCCTTTCATCCCATCCAGGAACTTAGATGAAGTTTTCACTTATAACCATATATGGCTCTAATGTCCCTTCGAAGCCGCTCTCATGTTAAGGCATCCATTATTTTAACGAGAGCCGATCATTTATTTATACACAATTATATAAGATCACTTCTAAATAATATTTTAAGACCCATTTTATAAAATAAATTAAAGGTCCGGACGAGGCTCGAACCCGTGTCCTACTGCTTGTGTGTCTGACGTCTTAGCCACTGAGCCACACAGGCAGTTGTGAATATGATTATAGAAACCTGTGATGAGGAGTCTGTGGTTTGTGTTCAGCGTGGAGAGACACTTGTAGAGCAGGGACTCGTCGTTCTTGAGTCTGTGCGCTTCGTCGACGCCCAGAACCGCCCAGTTTATGGCGTTCAGGAACACTTTGTCCTTGAGAGCGATCTCGTAGGTCGTTAACAGAACGTTGAACTTTAACCTCTTGTTGCCTTCGTGGCACCATTCGTTCTCTCGTATCTGTGCGGCGGAACGTGAAGTAACGTTGTTGTTATTAATGATTTGAATTATTAATATTATTCTATGTATAATCTAGTCTATGACTATCTTAAACACATAAACTTACACAAGTATTGAGATAACAGAAAAATATACATACTATTCAATACCTATATTATAGCCTGTTGTATAAATATAAAGGGTGGATTAAAGTAGACCAAAGTGATACTGTATCAGGCACACCTATGCCGTCCTAAATAGATAGACGTGGTGGTGGTGGGGGTACCTTCGTTCTCGAGATAACGTCCCCGATGTAGACGATTACGTTGATGGTGACCGGAGCCCACAACTGAAACTCTCGTTGCCATGTGATCAGCGTAGACAGGGGAACGACCAATAGGAACGGGCCGTACAGTTGGAAGTGTTGGGATAACGCCGAGAGGAACGATATCGTCTGGATGGTCTTGCCGGTTCCCATCTCGTCGCACAGTAGGGAACAGTTGTTTCTACGTGGGAGGAGGAGGGAGTAGGTCAGTGTTTCTGGTAAGGGCATTATTAACCACACACACACACTTTATCGTACAGGTGCACGTGTGATATTATACGCTGCACATCTAATTACTATACGAATAATATAATGCGAGAGATTAATATAACTGGTAGTATGTGTATTCAGGGTGTCTATTGAACTATCTAGCTAGCTACTAAGAGCACTTACTTGCACCAAGAGTGGAGCAGCCAGTTCAATCCGGCGAGTTGGTAGTCTCTCAGCCGGAGTTGTTCGCTTCCAATGTAGGTCGGCTGGTCTTTGAATTGTACGAACTTTGGCCTGGTTTTCAGGACGGTGCAGTACTTGTGAGGAATGCAATGCGAGTTTTGTCTCATCTCGTATTCACTGATGGCCTATTGGTGGTGGTGGTGATGGTGTTAGTAGTGGTGGCGGTGGTGATGGTGTTTGTAGTAGTGGCGGTGATGGTGTTAGCAGTGGTGGCAGTGGTGGTGGTGGTGGTGATGGTGTTAGTAGTGGTGGTTGTGGTGGTGTTAGTAGTGGTGGTTGTGGTGGTGTTGGTTGTGGTGGTGGTGGTGTTAGTAGTGGTGGTGGTGGTGATGGTGTTTGTAGTGGTGGCGGTGGTGGTTGTGATGGTGTTGGTGGTGGTAGTGGTGGTGATGTTGTTGGTGGTTTGATTGTAATTAACAATAATCAGAATAATGATACATCTAATATTATTCTTATTATTTATTGATAGTCATATAATTATATTTTTGTTCCATTTTATAATATTAATATGGCTATGAAAATGTCATAAAATGAGTAACAAAAGAGTAAATGAAATTATAAAAAAATTATCAATAAAGTTTTTAATATATTAAAAATATATAATATATCAATAATTATAAATATATATATATATATATATATATATTTATATATATTAATTATAAATATATATATATATATATATATATATATATTTATAATTATTGATTGACATATATTCAAATATAAATTAGATTATTCAAATTTAAACTATACAAAATTGTGGAAAAACAAACAACATTTTTGTTAAATAACATAAAACCCTTAAACATATATTAAACGGTAATAGTGTTCAATGGGCAGATGAAATCAGTAAGTATCAATATAAACTAGGAATACATGAGCACAGAACATGTACCATGTTATGATACAGAATTTTCTGTGTGAAATAAGAGATTCAATGAGATAGTATAAAAATAATAAGGTAGGTTAATAATGTCTTACTTATTAATAAGCTATGTTTTATTAATAATATTATATTTAGTGTTTATAATAAAAACGTACATAAACTATTAATGATGTATTTATAGACAATTTGAAATGATTAATTGGCTGAAGTGGTCAACACAATTAATCGTCATGGAACATATATTGCATTATTGAAATGAGATTAATTTAAATAATTCTACAATATATTTATATATTACTTTATAGTAATGGATATATATATATATATATATTTATATGTATTGTTAAAAATGTACTATTCTGGAAATAAATTTTACATATTGTAATTATTATATTTTTATAATTATAACTTATAATATTTACTTAATTGATATCGAGAGAAGTATTTTTGTAATGTATAAGAAAATGATAATTGAATAATTATATAATGATATATATAACTTATTAATTTTAATTCTAATTTAATAATAGGTGATATTATACAAATTTGTTTTGGTCAATTTCAGAAATAAACGATTATCACAATGAACTCATGCTTGACATCGTATTTGATATTAACGTAACTTTAATAAGGATGACTAATTAAATGATAACTTTAATAATGATGACTAATAGTAATGACTAATGGACTATAGTTATTAACATCTCCATATCGCCGTTGGATGAGATTTCCATCTTCCCAACTGCATTCGGAGTAAGGCAGACATTTCCACTTGATAAGGTAATCGGGAGAGGTACTAGTCAGTGATGATTGATGTCCTGAATAAAGGAGGGCAAGAGGTTAAGATGTTGAAAAGTTAAAAGAAGGTTTATCTGATGGGGCTAAGAGAGGGTAGGTTAGATGGGGTTGTTATATGGTAGGTCTGATGGGGTAAAGAGAGGGTAGAGATCTGATAGGGCTAGGAGAAGGTAGATCTGATAGGGTTGAGACATGGTAGGTCTGATGGGGTAAAGGGAGGGTAGGTCTGATAGGGCTAAGAGAGGGTAGGTCTGATAGGGTTGAGATATGGTGGGTCTGATGAGGTAAAGAGAGGGTAGGTCTGATAGGGCTAGGAGAGGGTAGGTCTGATGGGGTTGAGAGAGGGTAGGTCTTATGGGGTTGAGATATGGTGGGTCTGATAGGGCTAAGAGAGGGTAAGTCTGGTGAGGTAAAGAGAGGGTAGGTCTGATGGGGTCAACTAACGTACTACTCGTTCGACTTGAAGGTACTCTTTCTCGAGTTCTTTCATCATCTCCAGCTGACATTGAAAGTATTCGAAGTCTTCCTCGGAGGCTACGGACTTCCAGGCGTCGAGACTTTCCTGCTTCTTCTTGAAGTTGTCGAGTTTCTTTAAACCGTTCACCTATTCGTGATGTTTAGGTCGGATTAGAATCGAGCAACGGTACCTCTACCTGTTATAACTCTCTCTCTAACTACGGTCTTGTGGGGGTGGTGAATTTCAGATGTGTAAAGTAAATATTTAGTATTTTATTGTTAAACCATTGTTCAGTATATATATTATGATTTTAGGTATATTTCATTCAAACTTCACGAGCAATGATATTAATAAGAATATATAGTTGTTATATAATATACGAATTGTAAACTATTGTATTAAACATAAATAGTTAGTGATGAAATAGCTCACGACGTTATTTCTACAATGTCATTCGAAACTTCAACATACATTTAAATGACAAAATAGTTTAATTATTTTATAAATTTACAATAATATGATACCATCAAAAATATATGTATAACTAAAATATCACAATATATATGCCATCTAGTATATGATATTATAACAATATACTTGTATATGATGGAAATACAGTATTATTATAAGCATAATTTAGTAATTTTTTTGCATATATATTATTAATGTTAAAATTTTAAATACAAGCATAGGTATTTGTATAAAATATATAAATATATATATATAATTTAATAATTAAAATAATGTATTACTTCATATAAAATTATTATTAAATAATTGTATTACACTAATTATGTCATAAATCTGTTATCTAAATTGTATATTATATTATAACATTATAATTATTTTCTATACATATTAATTATCATAAATTATGTAGGTTTAAAAATATCTATTTGTTATATCTAAATTAAAATTGAAAAATAATGATAATATCTATATATATTTAATTCGCAAGATAATTTATTATTTTTGTAAACAGAGTTTTATAAACAATTTACCTACACGACACTCAAGATTCTAATGTTAATATGGCTCTCCTTGAGATATGGCACTGGAAATATTTTATATGTAGGGGGACGTAGGTAACGGAGTACAGTGAATGCGACTTGTCAATTTGGTGTGGCTAACAATAGGCGGGTCGTGTGTGTGCATCGAGGACACGACAGCTGACATATTCGATAGGCGAGGAGAACATAACCATAACAACGTCGGGGTCTACGAACTGTATAGCTAAACCCAAACCCAAACCCAATTGGTTAACTCCGTTAGTATAACGATATAAAAACACGACTACCCCGCCCGCCCTCCCCCACTCCCACCCGCCCTTAAGGATTTTTGGGCCGAGCTGCATTTCGCCATTCATCGAATTATGATTAATATATGACGTTATTTATTTATATCCTATATCGTAATCGTAATTGTAGCGTAATTTATTAAAACACGACCAACCAATCAAAATAAATTATGTGGTAAAAGTAGGGGGACCAATATATAGGAGGTCCCCTAGATTTTAAAGTGGGGGGGGGGACATATCCCCCCCGTCCCCCTGTTGCAGCGCCCCTACATATGACATAAGTCTGCTTTACGCACATCACATTGATCTACCTATAAACGCTAAACATCGAAGTCAACATACGAAATGCCAGTTTTATAGTAAAGTTATCACTATTTTTATATGATTTTATATATTTACGAATTTAATATTTATGTAGGTAAATAAATACATGGCTGAAATATAATTTTTTTAGAATATAAACATCGATGGCTGCCACTCTGTGCATGATCAACAACTAGTAGGCTATATTGTGTGGTATCAATGTGAACCAATGCAGGACATCATGTTTATTAAAATAATATTTTAATTGTGTACATTTTCCACTGATTAATTTATATTATTTGTATTATTCATATATCATTGTTTAACATTATACAAATGGTAAGATATTTTTTATTTAAATGTTAAATACTATACAAATATACCCTATATATTATAGGAAAGAATAATGTAAAATATTATTTCAAAATTGTTTAAATTGTTTAAATATATACCATATATTTATTATATAGTAAAACTCCTCTATAACAAACATATTTTTGACATGGAACCATTTGCTTATAAATAGGTTATATTTTAATATGAAAAATTATTATAAATATTGATTTTATATATTATAATATATAAAATCAATATTAATAATTATTAATTGTATTCAATTACCATTCAATATGAATTACATATATTTTTATAAATGAATAAATATATGTATTATATATATATATAAGAAATATAAACATTTTAGGTATATTTTTTGATTTATTAATACATACATATATATGAAATTATTATTCTAAATGTAGAATTAGGAAATTATGAATGCCTAAATATATATATTGGGATTCATATGTTTAGATAAGAAAATTCTACACATACATACAGATGTACATATATCAATGGGTATAAATAATAAACAGCTATAAAGACCATATCCATGTGGAATCAGCTTATACTACACACATGCATACCCACACACACACATCCACACACACAAATATACACATCCACATAAACACCCACACACACAAATATACATACCCCCACACACACATACACACACACAAACACACATACAAATACACACACACACACACACACACACACACACACACACTAAGACACACCCACACCAATATACACACACATACACTTGCAGAGTGATATGTGATTAACTATCTTTCATATATTTAAATAATTATCAATAATTTTATTTTTTTGAATTAAATTATCATTCGTTGTATATTATGTGTTCATTTTATCCATGTTATACTTTATATAATATACATAATATATACTATTATTAATAATATTGAATCTAATATTAATAATATTGAATCTAATATTAAATGATACTAATATTAAATGATACTAATTTAAATGATATTAATATTAAATGATACTAATATTAAATAATATTAATATTAAATGATATTAATATTAAATGATACTAAATAAATGATAATAATATTAAATTATACTATAGTATTACAATTAATATATTTATCAATAATTGTGTATAAAAAACCAATTAAATAATTGATCAAATAACCGATAAAAAACCGGATCAAAAAAACTAAACAACCCTGGTTAAAGGTAAAGATTAACCCGTACTCATAATACCCCCTACTGCTTACACTATACCCCCTACTGCTTACACTATTCTCCCCACTATCTACACTCTCACCCCACTATCTACACCCTTTCTCTTGCTAGCTGTAAACAATCACATCTCAAAACAATCACAGCAGGAAATATACAATTCTATTGTTTAATAGTTTGTCATCATCATCATAACCATCATCATCATCATCATCATCATCATCATCATCATCATCATCATCATCATCATCATCATCATCATCATCATCATCATCATCATCATCATAATTATCATCATCATAATCATCATCATCATCATCATCACCATTATCATAACCATCATCATCATCATCATCATCATCATCACCACCACCATCATCATCATCATCATCATCACCACCACCATCATCATCATCATCATCAATGTCTACAGTAATTATCAGTAATAGTAACAGAAATGCTACTGACTTTATCTATTGTTCTGTTGATTGATTACATACAATATGAATATCTAATCCACCATTAAGGACATGTAAACAGATAAGCTCACTATAGCAATGTGAAAGTACTTCCCTAATTGCCAACATTTCTGTGGAGTTATGTTTAGATTATATATATATACATTTTATCCCTCCTTTCAATAAATATAATCGGTATATATACTGAGTATATCTGTAGAAGTATGTTGAAAAGAAGTAATCTTTGTTACAGATTTCATAATCAGTATATTATTAGTAAAAAAACTATAAACAATAATATTCCTATTTGGATAGTAAATTTTTTATTATATATTATTATTATTATATATATATATAATATATACACTATGTATAATTAGAATAACACTATGAAAAACATATACAATATGATAATCTAATAATTTTTTTTAATATACCTAGGTAGATAACAATAATTATTCCGAGTAAAATGAATTTGAAAATGACTAATTAAGATTTCTTACTATTACACATCTCTATAAAATATGCTTTTTCTGTAACTTATAATCAATATAAGCATTTGAATCTTTCAGAAGTTATAGATATATATATATCTATGATATTTAATGATATTTAATGATATTTATTAATGATATTAACGATATTTAATATTAATAACAAACATTGATAACATAGTTTGTAGTGGTAAAGATCCCATTAAATAATAATGTACGATAGATATGCACATCATATATGGTGTGTTTCACATTGTAATTGAATTAGTGCACTGTACCTTATATAATTTACATACAAAACTACTGAGAACTGCATTGATACCATATAGTAATTACACATCTATACATATATCTATGTTGTCATATCAGCCAATCATAAAGCACACACACTATTGAATATATTCGAAATTATGACTGTAATTCTATGGCATCTGTAAATAAACCATTATGTTCAATATATTAGTTATAAAGCATTGAAACATCAATCAATGGTACAATGGTACACAATAAGTTTACTAAATAAGGTCAAATCTATTTATTATTTTATAAAATTTGTTTCATATTAAAACAGAGATTCACAGTGTAAAAACATAGATTAATTCTATTTGAAATTAAACGTTGATTAATTTTTGAATGCATTACGACGAATTTCAAATTTATTTAATTTATATTTTCAAAAGTTGTTAAATAATCTATCTCTCTAGTCGCACTAGTATACACCTAATTAAATAATATCATTTTTCAACTGTTGATGTTAATGTTGATGTCGATGTTGATGTTAATGTTGATGTCGATGTTGATGTTAAACTGTATAAATTAGTGAATATCCAACACTATACTTTAGGTGGCGTTTACATACATAAGTACCCCCGATAACGCACACACATACAGACGCGCACACACACGTACAGACAGACACGCGCACACACATACAGATGCACACACACTCACACATAGACAGACGCGCGCACACACACATACAGACGCGCGCACACAAACGTGTTGTTCTGTGAGGTTCATTTCCGACTCCCATGTGTTGTGTATGTGAGACCAGCCCTTCCATTTGATCAGGTATTGAGCTACTCTGGCGCCTGATTGGTGGAGAGGGGAGGATAGAGGCGTGGCTAGTGCGCAATACGGCCACTAGGTGGTGATACCGACTGTCTTGCGGCGATATCATGAGATTCGGATCTCCGTTGTCGAAACAGTTGTAGAAGGTGGTCCTGCTGCCGCAAGCTGTGTAGGGGTAGTGATTGTGGTATGGCCGTTTGTAGAAGTGAGGTATCAGTCATTTCGTACCAGGTCATTGTGTACCGAGTCATTTCGTATCAAGAAAATAGTTAATTCATATCAAAAAAGTCAAAAACTTATTTTTTGGGTACGAAATGACAGGTATTCAGAGGGTAGTAGCGGGGGGGCGGGGGTAGTAGGGGGGCGGTACTAACCGTGCACTAGACCCATGCGGAAGTTGATCACGGTATCGATGGTCTCCGAGTTCTCGTTGATCAGCTGCGTCTGTACGTCTTCATTAGTCATCGCGATGACATCATCGCTCTCGGTCGCAGCATCCGATACCTCTTTGTAACTACTGGTGGAGGTAGACTTAGTGATGGGGGTGGTGATGGGGTGGTGGTGATGGTGATGGTGGGGCTGGTGTTGGGGCTGGTGGTGATGGGGCTGGGGTGGTGAGGCTGGAGGTGATGGGCTGGAAGTGATGGGGCTGGAGCTGATGGGGCTGGTAGTGATGGGGCTGGAGCTGATGGGGATGGTGGTGATGGGGCTGGTGGTGATGGGGCTGGAGCTGATGGTGATGGGGCTGGTGGTGATGGGGCTGGCGAGGTTTATGTTGTTATAATAGCTCCGCTAGAGATGGTGGTGATCGTATAAAGGCTGTCGAGTAAAACGTAAAACGAAGCATTAACATTGGCAATAAAGCTTATATAGATATGTTCATTGTTCAACAAATATAAATATAAATATGATTTAAATTAATCAATGTATATAAAATATATATATTATTTAATTATCGACGATTACTGAAGAGGAGAAATAGACATATTTATATTATAACATTTGACGGGAAAATGATTAATGATATATATTTATTATATTATATTTATAAATACTTATTATATATATATAAAAATATGTATAGTATTACATGGATATAATATAACACATATATATATATATATATAGACGTTATATAAATAGTCAGTTAATATTATATTAATAAGTAAGCATAACTTTAGTATTTACTTCAATGTAATACCTATTTCTATATTATTAGTAAAATATATTCAATACTAGTTGATAACATTTAATTATTACTAATTAATGACAATTAACATTATATATTAACATTAACATTTATAATATAATGTATTGGATAATTCTCATTATAATAATATATTCAACACTATTTTGTAAAAAATATCAATTACACATTATATAAATACCAATTAAATATATATATATATATATATATATTATATTGACGAATTTAAAATTTCAATTCGTTATATATTTAATTTATGGAGGGGGACTTCCTTAGCGCTATTGCATGTTCATACGTATGAAAACCAACAATTTTTAACTCTCAAACTTTAGAGATTTTAGATTAATGTTTATATAATCTTTTAACAGATATAAAGACATTATCCTATAGAGCACCATTTTAAAAGTGAATATAATGATAGAAAAATGATATACCATTTTAATTACTATATTATATTATTTAAAAAAATGGTATTTCAATGCATATATGCGTTATCTAAATATTCTGACAATTTCAACAATTTATATTATAGAATAAAAAAGTTCCAGACTTTTTAGTAGAGTTTTCATCAAATTAAAATACTGAGAAGATAAATGTCAACATTTAGTGAAATATTTAAAAAATACCATAATAAATGTATATTTTTAATATTAACCGTTATAGCATCATTTAAACTTATCGATAATGACAATTTAAATAGGATTTTCACACGAAATGATAGATAAATGATTATATAAGTTATTATTATTTACTAAAAATTAATCTTTTTTTTATAAATAGAAAATATGAAGGAGGTCCCCCCCTAAACGACATTGAAAGATTATCGTAAATTTCATATTTCGCTCGCATAGTATGCATTGTATTATATTGTTAATTATTAAAATATAACTTTGAACAAACCGTTTCATTTAAACTTATAAACGTACTAACCCTTCTACCCCAGGATGGGATATAGTGGTAATGCTGTAAAATTAGAGTTAGATAATAAGTTACCTACTACATTACACAAATCTAAATGGAGACTATATAAAACTGGTGTAATACTACTACTACTACTACTACTACTACTACTACTACTACTACTACTACTACTACTACTACTACTACTACTACTACTACTACTACTACTACTACTACTACTACTACTACTACTACTACTACTACTACTACTACTACTACTACTACTACTACTACTACTACTACTACTACTACTACTACTACTACTACTACTACTACTACTACTACTACTACTACTACTACTACTACTACTACTACTACTACTACTACTACTACTACTACTACTACTACTACTACTACTACTACTACTACTACTACTACTACTACTACTACTACTACTACTACTACTACTACTACTACTACTACTACTACTACTACTACTACTACTACTACTACTACTACTACTACTACTACTACTACTACTACTACTACTACTACTACTACTACTACTACTACTACTACTACTACTACTACTACTACTACTACTACTACTACTACTACTACTACTACTACTACTACTACTACTACTACTACTACTACTACTACTACTACTACTACTACTACTACTACTACTACTACTACTACTACTACTACTACTACTACTACTACTACTACTACTACTACTACTACTACTACTACTACTACTACTACTACTACTACTACTACTACTACTACTACTACTACTACTACTACTACTACTACTACTACTACTACTACTACTACTACTACTACTACTACTACTACTACTACTACTACTACTACTACTACTACTACTACTACTACTACTACTACTACTACTACTACTACTACTACTACTACTACTACTACTACTACTACTACTACTACTACTACTACTACTACTACTACTACTACTACTACTACTACTACTACTACTACTACTACTACTACTACTACTACTACTACTACTACTACTACTACTACTACTACTACTACTACTACTACTACTACTACTACTACTACTACTACTACTACTACTACTACTACTACTACTACTACTACTACTACTACTACTACTACTACTACTACTACTACTACTACTACTACTACTACTACTACTACTACTACTACTACTACTATTACCCCCCACTAATACCCCCCACTATTAACCCCCACCTCTAACGAGTATCGCCAACCTTACTTTACTGTTCACCCTGGAAGCGGTGTTGCGTGACATGTGACCACCGTAATCATCGTTGTCGAGGTAGTCACTGTCAGAGTTCTCCGATCGCACAGACACTATCTTCACAACCTTCCTGGCTTTGCTGCGAGGCTGAACATAGAGAGGAGAAGCGTGTATATATATAGCATATGGTAAATTTAACTACTTTTTAAGAAATGGGCGTATAAGATGGAAATTAATCACCAGGGACGCGCATGAATACAACTAAGTAGTGATCATAGGTTTAGTGTTAGTGAATATATTTATTCAAACAATTTTTAATATATAAATTTATTATAAATATATATATATATATATATATATATGTAATATAATATATATAAATAACAAAAAATAACAATAAAAATAACAATAACAATATATGTACAAATATTAGATAACGAATATATCAATCAAATATATGTGTACTGTGGGTAATATGCACAATCTTTATGCGGCACAAAGTAACGTGAATATTAATGATAGGATATAAGTAACACGGCCTTACCACCACTGCAGAGAGGCTAGGTAACAAACCGGGGGTCGAGGTGGAGCGGGTATCGGAACTTTTCGCGGTCGTCCAATCGCCTTCTTGCCCGGGGCTCTTCCTCGGCGCACTCGCACCTAATCAACATAAGAGAGAGCCTTATATTAGAGCGGGTTATGATAGAAATGTGCGGTGGGCAGTTACGATGCATTTGTGGGAGGTTACGATGTGATTGTGGGAGGTTACGATGTGATTGTGGGAGGTTACGATGTGATTGTGGGAGGTTACGATGTGATTGTACGGTGCGATACCATAACGAGGGTGGTTAATTAGTTTTAGATAACCTTAGTGTTATAATAAATTACATAAACATTAAACTGTATACTTGTACTGTAAAATCGTACTATTATTACGAATTTATGTTGATTTTTCTGCACGTGAAATATATATATACTAGCGAAATATTAAAAATATTTATGTGATTATATAATGTTAATAAATTATAACATATGTAAGTGATACAAATATTTTCAAATAAATGTTATATTCTAAAACGTATTCATGAAATAACGCATAATTTCTATGCTTTCATTTTTAGATAATTTTTATAAAAATAATATAATTCCATGTTGTATATTTTTAAATATGAGAACAATTTTAATAAAAATTACGGATAAATAATATTGATAAAATATTATAAGTTGTGTTGTTGCGAGACGAATAAAACCTTCTGTATCGGAGGTCGTGTTCGATTGGGACGTCTATACGCCGGAACAGGACTACTGCTACTTTCGGAAGAAGACGATCGTGATTCGGAACTCGACAATGAACTACTGGATCGAGAAGAGCCGGATTCGGACCCCGATTCGGAACCCGAACCCGAACCGGAACTCCTCGATGAATTATCGGATCCGGATTCGGAGCCCGATTCGGAGCCCGACTCGGAACTCGTATCGGAAAGTCCCATCTAACGAATATGATATAATATTTAATATATGAAATACGATTACGATTATTATCAAGTATATATCGCTGGAAAATAATTTATAAAATATATTAGAGAGTAACAAAATAAGTTAATAGAAATAAAAGAATTTATTCACCAATATTATACCCAAAATATGAAATATAATAAATATGGATGGTATTTAAAAATATACTTATATATATATAATATAAATGTTATTTTTTACATTTTATAGTCGCTTTAGATATCCACACATTTTTTAATTTAAATTAAATTATGTTATTCATTTTTAATTCACGATACAAATAATACTATAAAATACTAACGAAATAATTATTTTATATTGATAACTAGTAAAGTAATAAAGATAAATATTACGTACGATTACATATATCTAAATTAATTTGATATACTATTTATAAATCATATTTCATGTGGTAAAGTTATAGTTGTAGTTAAAGAAATAAAAATTATCAAATAATAATAATTAACTATATATATATATATATATATATATCATATCTAATACAAATTTAAATATTAATAATTATATTGTATTTATAGTGAATATTATTATAATTCTTAATTATTCATTTATTATTCATATATTATAATTAAACTATATATGATTAATATTTAATAAAGATATCATAACTGTTACATATTATATTAATATCTTACAAAACATGAAATTTAATATTCATAATTTTTATGATAATAAATATTCACATATTCTTATAATAATTCTATGTAATCTATAGGTAATATATTGATTATATGTAACGTTTAAATGATGATAGTAAGATACATATTATAGTATTGTTATTTTAAAGAAATATATATATATATACGTTAAATAAATTACAGTATAAAAATATATTAATTTCTATTTTTTTTTAAATTTATAATAGATATAAGAGATTATATAAATAATGGTATTAAACTATACAAATAGTAACGATATAAATGTAATGATTTTATTACCTAATTAGTAATGATGTGTAGTTTTATTTAATGCATAAGGTATATAAAACTTTAATATAATAATATTATTAAAATTTTAATTTAAAATATATTTATAAATTGTACATTTCGAAATACAAAATATATAAATATAATTTTATTTTATCAAATATCATATATAAATAAATGAAATAAAATTAATATTAAATAGAAATGTATACAAGAAAAAATATTTTATATTCATATAACACTAGAAATAATTATATATGAATACGTTGTTGACAAAGAACAAAGTTAATGATTATTTAAAAACTAAAGTAAACAAATAATATATAAATATAATATTTAAAATTGACATAAAATTATATATTGAAATTAACTAGTAAATTAAAATGTATTTTTTAAGTAAACCTTATTTATTATGTAATGGCAATTATATTATCAATTATTCTCGAGTTATAAATAAATATCGTTTTTAAATGAAATGTTAATTAATATAAATGATTAAATATTTAATGCAAATATCTGTAACAGCCATATTGCCAATTCCCTTACCAATAACCTTTATACATTATTATCTTTGAATTTTTATTATTTTAATTATTATTAGTTATTAATTAAAAGTAAATATTCTATACAAATAAAGTGAATATATTCTATCTATATAGATATGTATTCATTCTATATGTATTGATTCATTGGTAACCATATAATGTATTTCCATATTACATATAAGTATATCACTAGAAACTAGCATAGTTACCTAACTATCTATTACAATACAGCACATTTGTATATCAGAAATTACATATTACATAATTTTATAATACAACACAAACAAAACAATTGTATAACAAAAACAATTGTCTTTTTAATGCATTATAAATTACATTAATATTGAAAATATATAACGGTATCTTTAACTAATAGTGTAATACATTGTTATAATGGTTTTTATAACGTTTTTTTTACTATATCTTAGAACACGTATTGTAAAAGCAATTGTATTCGACATACTTGTATATGATCAATTGGTCATGTGTAATTCTACTCATATTTTAATAATTTATTTAAAAATTTCAACAATAGAAAGTACGTATAGTATATTAAATATTGTTAGAACATATCATATATGATCTATAGATTTATAGTTTTGGTAAAGCCTTATAGGGCTTTGGTTTAAGTAAAATACAAATCTACGGAGCAGATGGAAACCATACTATATCATACGCGAGGACATCTATTATACCATATATTTTATACATATACATACACACACATTAGTTTTTGGTTTATGCATGTATGTATAGTAGGGTGTATTAACAGATGCCCGATATTGTATATATATATATTAGAGTGTATATATACTATAGAGTCTATATAGTATATAGACTCTATATATATATATATATATATATATATATATATATATAAGTATTGACGATAGATACCTATTTATCCAGATAACTGGTGATTTTTATCATAATATCGCAATCGTAATATCTTGAGGTATAAGATATTCTGGAGACAATTATATTCTTAAAAATAATATTTATATAATTATAGATTATAATATATATATATATATATATATATATATATATATATATATATATATATATATATTTAAAGTGTTGTAAAAGTTATGTTCTTGATAAACTTGATAATCTAATAGTTTAAATATTCATGTATTAGTGATTATTAACTTTGTTATGAATTGTACATTGCCTATAGATGATGTATAAGTAATGTAATGTACACAATACCATGGCCCCCTTTAGCTAAGTGAGGCCATCATAATCAATACCTCCTATAACCTCCACCAAGGTCATATGAGGTCATAATACACCTAGAGTAGCGTAGGAATAATGTTCCTATCTATAGGTATATATATATATATATATATATATATATATAGTATATACTTATACAATGTATATTCCATACTATATCTACATTTATAGTATATCATTTATAAGTTTAGTGGATTGGCGCTCTACTTTTGTTTACTTTATCTTTACATGTGTTAGGTGAATATATAATTAATAATTAGTTAATAAATATGTATATATATACATATAGATAGGTTTGATTATTATATGAAGACGTAGTTTTTTCACTAGGTTACTCCTATCCTAGAGTCTGAATGGCCACTCCTAGATATATATATATATATATATATATATATATATATATATATGTGTGTGTGTGTGTGTGTATATATATATATATATATGTGTGTGTGTGTGTGTGTGTGTGTGTGTGTGTGTGTGTTATTGTGTGTGTATGTGTATATGTGCGTGTTTGTGTGTGTCTAAAAACACATATTCTATATTCATATCCTATTTTGTTGTCGATAATTTTCTAACTAATTGCCAAATTATAATTGATCATCAATTTATTTTTACATTAATATTACCTATACAAGTTTAATACAAATCTAATAATGTGTATTAATAATAATTAATAATTCTAATTAGGGGAAAGAATCCGATTACCGAACCCTAAATGATTAGTTGTAATAACTTATTCAATATTCAATATATTTATTTGAAATTTTGTAATTTGAGTAATAGTATGGCAATGAATAATGTGGCTATTTTAAATTGTTGATATAATTATATTTACAAGAATAAACAGGGAGGTCGGTAATCGGATACATGTGCCTAATACTGACCCCCTTCCCCTATTACCGACCCCCTAAAATAATCGTGGTATAAATAATTGTAGTATTATAATATCCAATAAAAATAGTAGATATACATAACTAAAATTAATTATAACATGACGTAATTTATATTTTATTGAATTTATGTTTTAGTAATTTTAAATTTAAACTTTATAGTAATATATTAAAATAGTATATATTATTATTTAATATTTATTTAATAATCAGTATGTATATATAATGAATCATGAATCCTAAATCTATATCAATGATACACAAACAACTTACGACATATTTTAAAGTAAAATACGGATCTATTTTGATTGTATATTATAAATCACATGGGGTCGGTATTAGGGTAATTTAGGGGGTCGTTAATAGGAAAATCATATGCGTTGCTATAATTAAGATATATTGGTTAATAGTTATTCAAATTAAATTATTTGTATAATAGTAATAAATATTTTATTGATCTACAATAGTATGCACAACATTAAGTTTTCTTTTAATTAATAAAGTATTTACAATGATTTAAAAAAAGTTATTATTCAAATATTTAAAAAGTAAAAACAGAATATTACATTTTATCAAATAACAATTGTAAGATTAAATATTTTTTTAAACAAAATACTTATTCATATTTATCATTATTTTAATATATAATTTTTTGATAACTATTATATTTACTGAGATACGAGAGGGGGTCGGTAATCGGGGAATTTCTCCAAATATAATAATAATAATTCAGTATTATATATTATTATATCATTACTATTAATGAAAAAAATATTATTAATTATAATATGAAAATATTAATTCATATGTTAACTTATATATATATATATATATATATATATATATATATATATATATATATATATACATGTGTACATCTATATAGTTTAAATCCAGGGTTTAAATGTATTTCAAGGTATTCATTACCAGACTAAAATATGAGTCATAGGAATTCAATTTTCATTGATTGCATACTATACATTGTATAGCATTGACCTATGGCATCATGAAATAAGTAGATTTATTTCTAAAGATAATTACCAATACACCTATTAAAATAACACGACAGACTTTAGCCTTTACAATAGAATAGCACTTTATAATATACCCTATACTATACATACCCTCTATTAGTAGTATTGTATTATACTTATATGAATTACCAGATATTTGAGTGAAGTCATAGACGTGTTTGATGAATTCACATGTTTATGAATTACTCTAGAGGTAATTCACATTATATATATATTTATCTTGAATATATGTATATACCTAATCCAATAGATATATCTATTGGGCTAGGTATATATATATATATATATATTTACATATATTCCAGATATTACACATACATATGGAACACATATATAGTTTTGTACCTAGGATTTTGTATATATATATTAATATATATACTATATATTAAATGGAAATAGTCTATAAAGGTCGTATCAAATGAATAGAGGTCGTGGCAGGTTATAGAAGACTAAGCTTATGGTAATGCTATTGTAATATTATTATATATATATATATATATATATATATATAATATATTATATTATATATATAAAACGATATAGCGATATAGCGATTTACTATAAAGAGTGTTAGCTGTAGTATATGCCATGTCAGCTATTACGTAGAAAATGTGTTACTATATGTTACCAAGGACATGGCACCGTCCTCTAGCTATCTCTGAAATTGTTACTTGTTGTAATCCGAACTATATACACTTACGATGCAATACGATAAAATCACTCAAGCGGAACATATTAGTTTCACAACAAAAGAGTTAGCAGACGTGATGTCCTCGCTGACATGTTATGACATAATGTGGGCGTGTCTATAACCCGTGCAACATATAGGAACTTATCGTACATACAGGTACATTATAGGTAACATGACCGTCACGGACGAGTTAACTTGGTGCAATAGCATCATAGCAGTGGTGTGATATTTCGGTTGTGTGATATTGCTGATATTTCATGTGCGGGGTGATATTTCTCATATACATCGTATTGTTTGGGTTACTTACCCCGTATATTGTAATGGTTGGGTTACTTACCCCCGCATATTGTATTGTTTGGGTTACTTACCCCATATATTGTATTGTTTGGGTTACTTACCCCCGCATATTGTATTGTTTGGGTTATTTACCCCGTATATTGTATTGTTTGGGTTACTTACCCCCGTATATTGTATTATTTGGGTTACTTACCCCGTATATTGTATTCATGGGGTTACTTTCCCCCGTATACTGTATTGATGGGGTTACTTTCCCCGTATATTGTATTGATGGGGTTACTTTCCCCCGTATATTGTATTGATGGGGGACATTTTGTGATATTTTGTAGTTCCTTTATTCATCTTCTCAAATAGTAAATAGCATAGTTATAGAGATATATCGATAATTCGATATACTTACTTACTTACTTACTTCCTTGACCTGTTGATCGTAGGGGGGATATTACTTGACGACGACACGAATACCCTTCTCCATTTTTTCCGGTTGTGAGCAGCATCGAGGACCTCTCTTTGACTTATGCCAGACCATTTACAAATATTACTGTTCCAATCTTTCCGAGGTCGTCCTCATCTTCTCTTCCCTCTTAGTTATCTTTGTAGGATACTTTTGTGGAGAGAATCATGTCACATCACATGACCGAAATAGCTCAGTTTTCTTCGCTTGATCGTCGTTAGAGTATGTTCTGTTTTTCCCACAATTTCTTCCATCGTGTTGTACACAAATACATTTGTTGTATGTTCTCTATATGATATACCAAGGATATGTCTGTATGATTTTGTCTCAAAAGCAATTATTCTTCTTTCTAGGTCTTCTGTCAATGTCCATGTTTCGCACCCGTACAGCATAATCGAGAGGACTAGTGATTTGTATAGGAGTATTTTTGTCTGGATGGCGATTTTATTATGTTTCCATATCGTCTTTAATCTTACTAATGCCGATGTAGCAGTGGCTATTCTTATCTTTATCTCAGATTCACGTTTACCGTCTTTAGTTAAGGTTACTCCTAAATATTTAAATTTATCGACCGTTTCCAATATCTTTCCACCCATGACTATTTCTCTTGGTAGTTCCACTTAATCTCTTTCATTCACCATTACTTTACTCTTCTCTTGGCTAATTTCCATTCCATATACTGCTGAGGAAATTTACAGTTTGTTTGTGATTAATTGTAACTCATCCAATGTTCCTGCAATCAAGTCACTGTCATCTGCGAATATTGGATTGCAAATTTCCCTAACTCCAATCAATACACTGCCCTTATAGTTTTCTAACGTGACCCTCATTATTTCCTCTAGGTAAATGATGAAAAGTGTAGGCGATAATAAGCATCCATGGCGTACTCCTACTGTAGTTTTGAAGAATTTACCAGATGCACAATTTATTATTACTGCGCTCTGTGCATTTTTATAGAGACTTTCTATTAAGCATATCCATCTTTCTTTAATATTGAATTGTCTCATCACATTCCATAGACCTTCATGCCAAACTCTGTCGAATAATTTTTTGTAATCAATGAAATTGTGGTATATATATATGGTATGAAACTATAGTTTCAAGTCATGCTCTATATGTTTTTCTGCCAGTATTCTGCTATTTAATATATGCTCTCGGGTGTTTCTATTTTTCCTAAATACTGTCTGTTCTTCTGCCAGTATCTCTTCTGCTTGCGGATTCATACGATTGATTATTATTCTTAGGAGTATCTTACTTGCGTGACATATTATACTGATTGTTCTATAATTTTCACACTTCTTCAGATCTCCTTTCTTAGGTATTGTAATAATTAAAGATGTTGACCACATTTCTGGCCATTCATGCGTCTTTCAGATTTGTTGGCATAATTTTTTCATAACACTAAACATTTCTTCTCCACCATGCGTAAATTGTTCTCCTGGAATATTATCCACACCCGCCGCTTTTCCTTTTTGTATACTTCTTATTGCTTGTTCCACTTCTGATTTAATTATCAGAGGACTAATCTCACTGTAACTTTTTCTGTTACTTAGCAGATTCCTGTCGGGTGTTATTTGATAATTATAAAGATCTTTACAATATTCCGACCATTTATTTAGAATTTCTGTATCATCATTCTCCAATATTCCCTTTTTGTTTTCAATTATTTGTATGATTTTCTTCTGCGTTGTATTCGTTAGATCTTATAGGACTTGGTAGGATCGTTTTGAATGTCTGCCTATTTTCATGTCATTTTCTATTACCAAGTATTGATTTTAAATCCATTTTTCCTTTGTGTCTTTAATTCGATATAGGTATATTTAACTCTCATTATATTCCTACATTCAACTATCGGTATAACATACTCTCGATATATCAGAACCACCCGTAGCTTAAATATGTTAACATTGTAAGTTTGCTTTCGTATCTAATCATATGTTTATATCAACTTTTCGATATCTCAGTTACATTTATTGGAACCCTTATATTCTGAGATATCGAGAGGTGACTGTATAACATATGTATTTTATAAACTATGAATACATCAATTATTGTATAATATGAGTAATGTTAATATTTGCACGGCATAAATAGGTCAGTAACAGCAAAGCCTTTGGTATTACTGACCTATTTATAAATGGATTAATTATGTTTTGTGCGTAGGTATTATCTTGTTACAATATAAATACACACGCACACACACATACACTACTAGTCTAAACAAACACATTCCACAGTGTTAATTGTAAACATAACTATTAGTTATTAAATACACAGTCGACTGCTAACACTAGACAATATACTATTCAAATAAGAGCCGATGGACAATACAAAATATTATACAAACAAGCTTCATATAGTATGCAAATCATAGACATTAGAGTGATGCCCCCTCTATATATATGATGCCAATGCATTGACTCGAGTGTACAATTACTAATATGATATGAGTCATATGCTATGCGTCATATCGTATCGAATACATCGTTATGTCCTACGAATGTGTCCTACGCATCACCATTATTAACGTAGGTATACCTACTTATATTAATAATATAAGTAGGTATTATAAAATATTAAACACAATATTGAAAAGCTAAGCATCTTTATATGCATGTAGACTATATTAAAGTGTACACGTCGACTATAATATGTCATACATAGCTACACTATATTATCAAAGCTCTTTCTATGCTTCGCAAAATCTTTGCTATTATACAGTATAGAGTCTAGACTAATAAATCAATATAGCTGTATTGTGTATCTAGAATATCTTACATTATTAATATACGGCTATATAAATTTGTATATACCTAATATCATACTGATATCTTGTTTTTCCCAGCCTGGTATGATTATAAGTAAACCTATTATCATTATAGATACCTACAAATATGATAGTTTAGAAAGATCTATATTCTCCTAGGAGTAAAGTTAAACACCACAAAGCGACCACTTCATGTACCGATACAGACGTACTTACAGTGTGCTAGAAGTCGTTATTGTTGTTATTAATATATATTTCTATTAATTGTCTTTATATTTAAGAATCTGTAATACAAAACTATAAATATATTATATAACCAACCTCATATATATTATAAGAGTTAGTAGACTATAGTCTATTAATAGACTATAGTTATATATATTAACAATTGTTATAGTATACATATATATATATATATATATATATATATATATATATATATATATATATATATATAAATATATATATAATATACATAATGTAGGTATTATATTATATAAGTTAAAATATTTCAATATTAATATTAATTAATTAATTACTTAGTAATTAAGTATATATCTTTCAAACCCGTGGGTTAAACCTAATTGCCGTATGGTGGGGAGGATAGGGTATTGTAACTAATAATATTATATCCTTACTGTATTTATTCGAGAATGGTTATGATTCATAGCCAATGAATCATAGGTACATATCTACATAAACTATGACCACTAGGAGACGAGGGTGTAGGATGGGGTCACTCTTGTTGTATACACTCCTTCTGACCCTATGTCCAACCATAGATTTAGAGTATACTCTACATCTATGTATCCTACATTGATTTGTATTGTACAACCCAATACAAGTCTATAGACTTTGTCTATATATTGACAATATTATACCAAAGATATTGTGAAGTCCTTTGGAAAATCTTTGATTATACTATATACAATATATATATATATATATATATATATATATATATATATATATATATATATATATATATATATATACATATCTTATATACATAGAGAACAAGTGATATTATAGATTTATCTTCTTAGCAAAGTATATGGTAATAATTGATGAGTCGGATATACCCCCCCTACTTTTAATCACCATGTGTCGCCCCTACCCTCCCCACCTACGCTGAACACGTACTACAGCAGCGGTTGCAGGAGCTCCTAGGTGTCGCTACACTGCATCACGTGAGGATGAGTTCACATGGTAACCATGGTTACAAAAGTCGGTGCAGGCATATAGTGTAGGGGTGGCAGGGTTAAGTGTAGGGGTGACAGGGTTAAGTGTAGGGGTGACAGGGTTAAGTGTAGGGGTGGCAGGGTTAAGTGTAGGGGTGGCAGTGTAGGGGTGGCAGTGTTAAGTGTAGGGGTGACAGGGTTAAGTGTAGGGGTGACAGGGTTAAGTGTAGGGGTGACAGGGTTAAGTGTATGGGTGACAGGGTTAAGTGTAGGGGTGGCAGAGTTAAGTGTAGGGGTGGCAGGGTTAAGTGTAGGGGTGGCAGGGTTAAGTGTAGGGGTGGCAGGGTTAAGTGTAGGGGTGGCAGGGTTAAGTGTAGGGGTGGCAGGGTTAAGTGTAGGGGAGGCAGTGTAGGGGTGGCAGTGTAGGGGTGACAGGGTTAAGTGTAGGGGTGGCAGTGTTAAGTGTAGGGGTGGCAGTGTAGGGGTGGCAGGGTTAAGTGTAGGGGTGGCAGTGATAAGTGTAGGGGTGGCAGGGTTAAGTGTAGGGGTAGCAGGGTTAAGTGTAGGGGTGGCAGGGTTAAGTGTAGGGGTGGCAGGGTAAAGTTTAGGGGAGGCAGGGTTAAGTGTAGGGGTGGCAGGGTTAAGTGTAGGGGTGGCAGGGTTAAGTGTAGGGGTGGCAGTGTAGGGGTGACAGGGTTAAGTGTAGGGGTGGCAGGGTTAAGTGTAGGGGAGGCAGGGTTAAGTGTAGGGGTGACAGGGTTAAGTGTAGGGGTGACAGGGTTAAGTGTAGGGGTGGCAGGGTTAAGTGTAGGGGTGGCAGGGTTAAGTGTAGGGGTGACAGGGTTAAGTGTAGGGGTGACAGGGTTAAGTGTAGGGGTGGCAGGGTTAAGTGTAGGGGAGGCAGTGTTAAGTGTAGGGGTGGCAGGGTTAAGTGTAGGGGTGGCAGGGTTAAGTGTAGGGGTGGCAGGGTTAAGTGTAGGGGTGGCAGTGTAGGGGTGACAGGGTTAAGTGTAGGGGTAGCAGTGTTAAGTGTAGGGGAGGCAGTGTTAAGTGTAGGGGTGGCAGGGTTAAGTGTAGGGGTGGCAGTGATAAGTGTAGGGGTGGCAGTGTAGGGGTGGCAGGGTTAAGTGTAGGGGTGGCAGTGTTAAGTGTAGGGGTAGCAGTGTTAAGTGTAGGGGTGGCAGTGTAGGGGTGGCAGGGTTAAGTGTAGGGGTGGCAGGGTTAAGTGTAGGGGTGACAGGGTTAAGTGTAGGGGTGGCAGGGTTAAGTGTAGGGGTAGCAGTGTAGGGGTGGCAGGGTTAAGTGTAGGGGAGGCAGTGTTAAGTGTAGGGGTGGCAGGGTTAAGTGTAGGGGTGGCAGGGTTAAGTGTAGGGGTGGCAGTGATAAGTGTAGGGGTGGCAGTGTAGGGGTGGCAGGGTTAAGTGTAGGGGTGACAGGGTTAAGTGTAGGGGAGGCAGTGTTAAGTGTAGGGGTGGCAGTGTTAAGTGTAGGGGTGGCAGTGATAAGTGTAGGGGTGGCAGTGTAGGGGTGGCAGGGTTAAGTGTAGGGGTGGCAGGGTTAAGTGTAGGGGTGGCAGGGTTAAGTGTAGGGGAGGCAGTGTTAAGTGTAGGGGTGGCAGGGTTAAGTGTAGGGGTGACAGGGTTAAGTGTAGGGGTGGCAGTGTAGGGGTGGCAGGGTTAAGTGTAGGGGTGACAGGGTTAAGTGTAGGGGTGGCAGGGTTAAGTGTAGGGGTGGCAGGGTTAAGTGTAGGGGTGACAGGGTTAAGTGTAGGGGTGACAGGGTTAAGTGTAGGGGTGGCAGGGTTAAGTGTAGGGGTGACAGGGTTAAGTGTAGGGGTGGCAGTGTTAAGTGTAGGGGTGGCAGTGTAGGGGTGGCAGGGTTAAGTGTAGGGGTGGCAGGGTTAAGTGTAGGGGTGGCAGTGTTAAGTGTAGGGGTAGCAGTGTTAAGTGTAGGGGTGGCAGTGTAGGGGTGGCAGGGTTAAGTGTAGGGGTGGCAGGGTTAAGTGTAGGGGTGACAGGGTTAAGTGTAGGGGTGGCAGGGTTAAGTGTAGGGGTAGCAGTGTAGGGGTGGCAGGGTTAAGTGTAGGGGTGGCAGGGTTAAGTGTAGGGGTGGCAGTGTTAAGTGTAGGGGTAGCAGTGTTAAGTGTAGGGGTGGCAGTGTAGGGGTGGCAGGGTTAAGTGTAGGGGTGACAGGGTTAAGTGTAGGGGTGGCAGGGTTAAGTGTAGGGGTGACAGGGTTAAGTTAGTGTAGGGGTGACAGGGTTAAGTGTAGGGGTAGTAGGGTTAAGTGTAGGGGTGACAGGGTTAAGTATAGGGGTGGCAGTGTTAAGTGTAGGGGTGACAGGGTTAAGTGTAGGGGTGACAGGGTTAAGTGTAGGGGTGGCAGGGTTAAGTGTAGGGGTGACAGGGTTAAGTGTAGGGGTGGCAGTGTTAAGTGTAGGGGTGGCAGTGTAGGGGTGGCAGGGTTAAGTGTAGGGGTGGCAGGGTTAAGTGTAGGGGTGGCAGTGTTAAGTGTAGGGGTAGCAGTGTTAAGTGTAGGGGTGGCAGTGTAGGGGTGGCAGGGTTAAGTGTAGGGGTGACAGGGTTAAGTGTAGGGGTGGCAGGGTTAAGTGTAGGGGTGACAGGGTTAAGTGTAGGGGAGGCAGTGTTAAGTGTAGGGGTGGCAGGGTTAAGTGTAGGGGTGACAGGGTTAAGTGTAGGGGTGGCAGGGTTAAGTGTAGGGGTGGCAGTGTTAAGTGTAGGGGTGGCAGTGTAGGGGTGGCAGTGTAGGGGTGGCAGTGTTAAGTGTAGGGGTGGCAGTGTTAAGTGTAGGGGTGACAGGGTTAAGTGTAGGGGTGGCAGTGTTAAGTGTAGGGGTGGCAGTGTAGGGGTGGCAGGGTTAAGTGTAGGGGTGACAGGGTTAAGTGTAGGGGAGGCAGGGTTAAGTGTAGGGGTGACAGGGTTAAGTGTAGGGGTGACAGGGTTAAGTGTAGGGGTGGCAGGGTTAAGTGTAGGGGTGACAGGGTTAAGTGTAGGGGTGGCAGTGTTAAGTGTAGGGGTGGCAGGGTTAAGTGTAGGGGTGACAGGGTTAAGTGTAGGGGTGGCAGGGTTAAGTGTAGGGGAGGCAGTGTTAAGTGTAGGGGTGGCAGGGTTAAGTGTAGGGGTGACAGGGTTAAGTGTAGGGGTGGCAGTGTAGGGGTGGCAGGGTTAAGTGTAGGGGTGACAGGGTTAAGTGTAGGGGTGGCAGGGTTAAGTGTAGGGGTGGCAGTGTTAAGTGTAGGGGTGGCAGTGTAGGGGTGGCAGGGTTAAGTGTAGGGGTGGCAGGGTTAAGTGTAGGGGTGACAGGGTTAAGTGTAGGGGTGACAGGGTTAAGTGTAGGGGTGACAGGGTTAAGTGTAGGGGTGGCAGGGTTAAGTGTAGGGGTGACAGGGTTAAGTGTAGGGGTGGCAGTGTTAAGTGTAGGGGTGGCAGGGTTAAGTGTAGGGGTGACAGGGTTAAGTGTAGGGGTGACAGGGTTAAGTGTAGGGGTGGCAGGGTTAAGTGTAGGGGTAGCAGTGTAGGGGTGGCAGGGTTAAGTGTAGGGGTGACAGGGTTAAGTTAGTGTAGGGGTGACAGGGTTAAGTGTAGGGGTAGCAGTGTTAAGTGTAGGGGTGGCAGTGTTAAGTATAGGGGTGGCAGTGTTAAGTGTAGGGGTGGCAGTGTTAAGTGTAGGGGTGGCAGTGTAGGGGTGGCAGGGTTAAGTGTAGGGGTGGCAGGGTTAAGTGTAGGGGTGACAGGGTTAAGTGTAGGGGAGGCAGTGTTAAGTGTAGGGGTGGCAGGGTTAAGTGTAGGGGTGACAGGGTTAAGTGTAGGGGTGGCAGGGTTAAGTGTAGGGGTGGCAGTGTTAAGTGTAGGGGTGGCAGTGTAGGGGTGGCAGGGTTAAGTGTAGGGGTGACAGGGTTAAGTGTAGGGGAGGCAGTGTTAAGTGTAGGGGTGGCAGTGTTAAGTGTAGGGGTGGCAGGGTTAAGTGTAGGGGTGACAGGGTTAAGTGTAGGGGTGACAGGGTTAAGTGTAGGGGTGACAGGGTTAAGTGTAGGGGTGGCAGGGTTAAGTGTAGGGGTGACAGGGTTAAGTGTAGGGGAGGCAGTGTTAAGTGTAGGGGTGACAGGGTTAAGTGTAGGGGTGGCAGGGTTAAGTGTAGGGGTGACAGGGTTAAGTGTAGGGGTGGCAGGGTTAAGTGTAGGGGTGGCAGTGTTAAGTGTAGGGGTGGCAGTGTAGGGGTGACAGGGTTAAGTGTAGGGGAGGCAGTGTTAAGTGTAGGGGTGACAGGGTTAAGTGTAGGGGTGGCAGTGTAGGGGTGGCAGGGTTAAGTGTAGGGGTGACAGGGTTAAGTGTAGGGGAGGCAGTGTTAAGTGTAGGGGTGGCAGTGTTAAGTGTAGGGGTGGCAGGGTTAAGTGTAGGGGTGACAGGGTTAAGTGTAGGGGAGGCAGTGTTAAGTGTAGGGGTGACAGGGTTAAGTGTAGGGGTGGCAGGGTTAAGTGTAGGGGTGACAGGGTTAAGTGTAGGGGTGGCAGTGTTAAGTGTAGGGGTAGCAGTGTTAAGTGTAGGGGTGGCAGTGTAGGGGTGGCAGGGTTAAGTGTAGGGGTGGCAGGGTTAAGTGTAGGGGTGACAGGGTTAAGTGTAGGGGTGGCAGGGTTAAGTGTAGGGGTAGCAGTGTAGGGGTGGCAGGGTTAAGTGTAGGGGTGACAGGGTTAAGTTAGTGTAGGGGTGACAGGGTTAAGTGTAGGGGTAGTAGGGTTAAGTGTAGGGGTGACAGGGTTAAGTGTAGGGGAGGCAGTGTTAAGTGTAGGGGTGACAGGGTTAAGTGTAGGGGTGGCAGTGATAAGTGTAGGGGTGGCAGGGTTAAGTGTAGGGGTGGCAGTGTTAAGTGTAGGGGTGGCAGTGTAGGGGTGGCAGGGTTAAGTGTAGGGGTGGCAGGGTTAAGTGTAGGGGTGGCAGTGTTAAGTGTAGGGGTAGCAGTGTTAAGTGTAGGGGTGGCAGTGTAGGGGTGGCAGGGTTAAGTGTAGGGGTGGCAGGGTTAAGTGTAGGGGTGGCAGGGTTAAGTGTAGGGGTGGCAGTGTTAAGTGTAGGGGTGACAGGGTTAAGTGTAGGGGTGAAAGGGTTAAGTGTAGGGGTGGCAGTGTTAAGTGTAGGGGTGGCAGGGTTAAGTGTAGGGGTGGCAGTGATAAGTGTAGGGGTGGCAGGGTTAAGTGTAGGGGTGACAGGGTTAAGTGTAGGGGTGACAGGGTTAAGTGTAGGGGTGGCAGGGTTAAGTGTAGGGGAGGCAGGGTTAAGTGTAGGGGTGGCAGGGTTAAGTGTAGGGGTGGCAGGGTTAAGTGTAGGGGTGGCAGGGTTAAGTGTAGGGATAGCAGTGTTAAGTGTAGGGGTGGCAGTGTAGGGGTGGCAGGGTTAAGTGTAGGGGTGGCAGGGTTAAGTGTAGGGGTGGCAGTGTTAAGTGTAGGGGTAGCAGTGTTAAGTGTAGGGGTGGCAGTGTAGGGGTGGCAGGGTTAAGTGTAGGGGTGGCAGGGTTAAGTGTAGGGGTGACAGGGTTAAGTGTAGGGGTGGCAGGGTTAAGTGTAGGGGTAGCAGTGTAGGGGTGGCAGGGTTAAGTGTAGGGGTGACAGGGTTAAGTTAGTGTAGGGGTGACAGGGTTAAGTGTAGGGGTAGTAGGGTTAAGTGTAGGGGTGGCAGGGTTAAGTGTATACACTGTCTAGTGTATATATACAGTGTATATACACTGTCTAGTCTATAGATAGATCTACTAACCTACAGATATACTTCGGCTTATACCTAAGGGCGCTGCAACAGGGGGGGGGGGACGGATGGGACATGTCCCCCAACTATAAAATCTAGGGGAACCTCCTATGTATTGATCCCCCCTACTTTTACCACAACATTTATTTTGATTGGTTGGTCTCCCCTACATACAAAATCGTTCCAGTGCCCCCACTTATACCCTTAAGTACTTGAAGAGGGGACATGTACATTGTACGCTAAGGGTGATGGTATTTTTTTTATACAGTTGGTACATAGTGTATTTAATAGATATGGTGATTATATTAAGTATCCAATTTAGTTTTTTTATTTGTGTGCAAAATTACAAAATTGCTACCTTTTTTAAAAAACGTATAAAAAGAGTATAAATCATGAATTATGAAAATAAATTACTCTCGAATGACTCGCATTAAGAGTGATGAAACATAATGTTTCCATTATGGATATTATTGAAATTTCATCTGCGGGTACCTATGGGTGTGTATATCATAATACATTTTAAATTTTTAAATTTGTAGGTTTATTTCCCACCAATCTTGTGTCAAAATAAAAGGTTTCAAAAATTTACATGGGAAAAGATAGGGAAATTAGCATAAAATTACATAAATGTTTATTTTCCATAGAAATAATTGAGATACATATATTATATTTATAGAACGACTGTAATATATGTAGTTTATATGAATTGTATCATTAGATTATTTTTTAAAATATTCTAGGATTTTTTTTACTGATTATTTATATAATTCTTGAAAATAATTTTTTTATTATTAACTCACATTAAGTTATAAAAATTGAAGTAATCTATTTATGAAAAAAAAAAATGTATTAGATTACTAAAGAGCTACTAATTGAGATTAATTTTGATTATGTATTAAAAAAAAAAAAATTTGGTGCAATATGATCTCGACAAATTTGTTCATATTTTACATGAATTTTTGTTAAAATCTATGATATTTCATAGAATTAATTTTTTTAAATAAATATATCTTTATAAAATTATAAATAAACATATTTTTATCATATTCGTTAATTTATTAAAAAAAATATTATTGAAAACAAAAATTAGGGTAGCTTTATATTTTTTTTTGAAAATTTCACAGAAAAGAAAAAAATATCCTAGAATTAAAAAAAAAAATAATCTAATCATATATTTAGTATAAACTATATATATTAGATACATCCTCAAAATATTATACCTGCATCTTTATTATTTCTATAGAAAATACACATTTATGTAATTTAATGCTAATTTCCCTATCTTTTCCCATGCTAATTTCTGACTCCGTTCCTATTTTTATTTAATCATCCAAATTAAAAAAAAATTAACAGTAAAGCTCATGTACACTATACACTGTACGCCGTACAGTGTACATTATACATTATTCACTATCGATATACTCCGGTCGTATAGGTAAACGCCTACAGTAAAGTGAGGTCCCCACTAAATATCTACGACTCCCGGATGTTTGTAGAAAGTTTGATGAGTCAGATCTCAAACAATAGCAACGATACATCGACAACGCAACGTATAACATCCGCAGTGCTCGATCAGATGGATTCTCTTCACGGAGGACCACATCACATGCCTTCCTGGGGCGCACTGTGTCCATCTCTTTGGAGATGGCGAAAAAGATCATACCCGGCAAAAGGACCGTCACGAGCTCACGGCTCGGAGGAGCCTATACCCCCAAACCTGCGAATGTTTTCGCTCACCGGACAATTGCACTCGGCCCAACTGATCCGGTTACTTCTTGCTAGAGCCGGGGACGTAGAGAGTAATCCAGGACCATCCTGCTCGACATGCCTGAAAGCCTTACACAAAAGTAAGCCCTTCCTTTCATGCAGCTCATGTCACTCCCTGACACACAAGGGAGAGATCTGCAGTGGCCTATCGCGAACACTCCAAGCTCATGGCTCATGGACATGTAAACGCTGCACCAACACGGTACCTACCGTTTTTCCAGCCACAGGCTCCCATATCTCCAATCTCTCTCGTGGATCCCATTGTTTAGCCTGCAGCAAAGTTATTCTCCCCAGTAAGCCACATTTCTCATGCAGCCACTGTAACGCCTACTCTCATAAGGGCGAAATATGCAGTGGCCTGTCACGAACACTCCAGGCGCTCGAACACTGGGTATGCAGAAATTGCTCTCAGATAAGCTCGCCACAATCGCGCACTCAAACGCCGGTCCCTCCGAGCCCTCCGAGACAACCAACTTCGCCCCACAGCCACAACTCATGTAGCTCATGTCACAAGACTATACAATCCGGTAAGCCCCACCTCTCCTGTCGTTACTGCGATGCAGTATCACACAAGGGGGAGAAATGTAGTGGCCTTACGATAACTCAGCAAACGCAAGGCATATGGTTATGCAGGAGCTGCACACTCTCATCACCTCCCGCCTCGCCCAACCCTTACATGCCATCATCGCAAGCAACGCCACCCAGGCTACCAGCACTGTCATCTCCGGGACTGACTGTTACATCACCATCGTCCACAGGTTCCTCTCCATCACAGGCCCAAAGTCCGTCACCCTCTCCCGTTCATACGCTACGTCAGAACAACGTGATTTTGGTCGGACAAACCGTTGGCGCCCCTAGAGTCATCAAGTCTCCGTCACCGCAACACCGATGCATCCAATGCTACAATGTTGTCCGTGCAACGAGATACCCGCTCAAATGTGGTGGATGTGACAGGCTATGCCACAAAAACTGCAGTGAACTGACAAGGTCGGAGCAGCTAGATTTCAGAGACTCAGACGCGTGGAGATGCGAAGCATGCAGCAGAAGAATAAACTCGACGGCTACGAATCCGGCAACACAGACAAGCAGTACATCAGAGAGAAAAATGGACCTCAGCACAAGAAGTAACATCACAGCATTACAATGGAACGCAAATGGAATCAAAGGAAAGATGATGGAACTCACAGTCACAGCCAACAAGCTAAAGTTGGATGTTATCATGATTCAGGAGTCAAAACTCAGAGCGACTGATAAACTCCCTCTCATCCCAGGCTACTCGACAGTCAGAAAAGACAGAGGAACAGATAAAGGCGGTGGACTGATCACATTCATAAAGGATGACCTTCCTTTCACGACCATTGACCACCCAACAAATGTCCCTGGCTCTTTACTCTAGTATCTCGCCATAAGACTAAATACAAAAGCAAATAAACATCTAGTTTTCGCGAACGTATACTGTCCACCGACAAGAGGAGAACAACGAGGCTCTGAATTTAATATTTCCGAATTCCCCACCAACAAGGACACGATCATCGGAGGCGACCTCAATATCCACTCATACATGTGGGATCAGTGGCAGCCTGAAGATCGGATGGGCTTAGAAGTGGAATCATGGATGATAGAGAATGATTTTGGAATCGCCAATGATGGCTCTGCTACCTGAACAAATGCGGGTACCGGAGGAAGCAGCGCCCCGGATGTCACGATAGCCCACAACAGTTTGCTGGAAAACATTGAATGGTCTATCGCAGAATGCATGGGGTCTGATCACCTCACTATACTATATACTATAGAATGCCACATTCATACTCTCAACCCCACCCCCATCACAGCACTAAGGTGGAACTGGGGTAAAGCAAACCTCAAAGGTTTCAAGGATCACATCGAAGTCGCCATCTCCGAACAAGCAAACCTCGTCAAAGAAATGCCACTTAACACCCGATTGTCCTTCCTGAACTCCTGCATTCTTAACTCCGCTTCCATACACATCGGAAAAGTAAAGATTACGAAAAACAGCAAAGGTTGGATGTCTAAGGAGATTCGTGAAGCAGTGAAAGTAAGAAACCGACTCCGGAGGCAAGTACGAACCAAACGCAGAGAATGGATTGAAGCAACAAGTATAGTACGCACACTCATCACGGAAAGTAAGCAGAACAAATGGAAAGACTTTCTCTCCGATGCTTCCTCTAGCTCCGACCCGAACAAAATATGGGCAACCATTAAATCGTTGAGCGAAAGGAGCGCAAACAGCATCAAAAATGAGGTTCTAATACACAACACCAAAAGATACACCACAAGCAAAGCTAAGGCAGATGCTTTTATGAAAAGATACGCTGCAATCAGCAGAGTGAACATTGAAAAATCAGAACGGCTCAAGAAACCGCTGAGAAAGCTTCTAAACTCGCCACGCGCAGACGAAGAATGCTGCAAACCTTTCAGCTCAACAGAACTGTCTCAAGCTATCAAATCTATGAAGTCAAAAGGCGCCCCAGGCAAGGACAAAATCGAAGCCCGCTTCCTGAAATCACTAGGCGAAAAAGCACTGGAATTACTTCTGTCGATCTTCAATGACTCTTGGAAAAATGGTTCCTGTCCCTCATGCTGGAGAGAGGCAATTATAGTCCCCCTTCTAAAAAAGGGTAAACCAGCGAGTGAAATCGATTCATTCCGTCCTGTCTCATTAACTTCATGTGTTGCCAAGACCATGGAAAGGATGGTGGCAAACCGGATGACGCACCTCGCTGAAACAAACAACTGGTGGTCCAATGATCAGGCTAGTTTCCGTGCTCTACGCTCATGCGAATACCAGGTACTAAGACTCACTCAGTCAATAAGTAATGCTTTCCAGACTTCCCCGCCCTGCAGAAGTATCCTAACACTTCTAGATTTTAGTAAGGCGTTCGATAAAGTCTGGAGGAACAGACTACTAGAAATTAATGATTGGAAAAGGTGTTCCGCTGGCCATGGTCAACTGGATCAGAGGTTTCCTGGGTGACAGAAGAGCACAAGTTAGAATCGATGGCTTCCTCGGAAAAAGTTTTAAACTTCACCAAGGTGTCCCCCAGGGTGCCGTTCTATCACCATTGCTCTTCCTCTTCTTCATCGACGGAATCAATGATGTTCTACCAAAAGGAGTCCAAGCCAGCCTATACGCAGACGACATTGCCGTTTGGGCGCAGCATAGAGATAAGGAAACTGCTCAGAATTTAGTACAGACGTCAGTCACCAACATTGCAAATTGGTCAACAAAACACAAGCTGACTCTAAATCCCTCGAAATGTGAATCCACACTCTTCTCAACATGCCCTGGTGAGGCTAAATGGTCCCCCGAGATTACATTAGACGGTCAGACCCTCAAAGTAAACCCCACCCCTACTTTCCTTGGCGTCACTTTCGACCGCACACAGACCTTCAGCCAGCATGCAGTCCAGACAAAAGCCAGAATTATGAAAAGAATACGAATTCTATCAGCACTGGCTTCCAAGGACTGGGGATGTAGCAGAACTGATTTACTCCGCATCTACCACGCCATAATACACAGCGTCTTGAATTACTGTGCTCCCGCCTGGCAACCGTGGTTAGCAAAAAGCAACGTCTCCCTATTGGAAAGAGTCCAAAATAGAGCCCTACGCGCTAACCGGACAACTATCTGACACACCCCTATAATGCCTACGACTAGAAGCCGGTATCACCTCTTTTGAGACAACGATCAAGCGGAACAGCGCCGTCGCATGGGAAAAGTCCGCCAGACTTCCCTGGTCAAATCCGAGAAGATTACTCTTTGAGTCTCCGGTCTTTCATCGATGGAAACGTAATTCGTGGAGCGACATGGCTAAAGAAGAATGCAACAAACTCGGCTTGAACGACCTCAGTAGAACACCTCTTCCAGGCCCTGGACTTGCTCCATGGCACTGGATGTCAAACGGCAGACTGAAAATAAATCCCACCCTGATGAACAACTCTAAGAAAAATGAAAGCAAAGAAGCACAAATCGCAGACGCCATCTCATCTATCGTTCACCTCGGCTCAGCACCCATTACCATCTACACCGATGGCTCGGCGGAAGCCGGCCTAAATAATGGAGGCAGCGCTGCGGTCATTACTACGGGACCACCCAGCGATCCGACAATCATATAAACCATCATCAGGAAAGGAAGCCTTTGGACGTCGTCTTACGAGACAGAAGTCACGGCACTGTTAATGGCGACAGACTGGATAAAAGCAAGCGAGCCAGTAGACCACTACATTATATGTTCAGACAGCCAGTCAGCTCTATCAGCCCTCGACGAATCTGGAAAGGATGACGGTACGGTTATCGCGAGCATTCGCGACAACCTCGCATCCCTGACCTCCAAGATATCTCTCTAATGGGTCCCAGGCCACTATGGCCTCATTGGGAACGAATGGGCGGATAAAGCGGCTAACGAAGCTGCAATGATCACAGGACCGGACTGTCAACCCTCCTCCAGCATATCCTACGCCGCAGCAAAATGCCTAATTCTTCGAGAAATCCAAGACCCTCCACCGACTCACACCCGCACAAAAGAAATATACGGAAACAAAAAAGGCATCACAGAAAAAACAAAAAAAATATATAAACAACAAAAAAATGATCCGATACCCGACACTCCGAGTTTCAAGAGGCGCGATACTGTACTGTTAGCGCAGCTAAGAAGTGGACACTGCCACATGCTGGCCGCCTACAGAAATGTCATCAACCAGGATGTATCCCCACTATGTCCACACTGCAACGATGAGTTCGAGACACTCGAGCATTGGCTATGCGAATGCCCGGCGACGGCCGTTAAACGAATCCGCAGGTTTGGGGGCGCAGCACCTCCCTTAACAGTCCTAGTGGACGATCCACTCTCTGTTCTAGCGTATGCACATCAACTCACGTCCATGTGACGCAATGCCGCCCACAACAACAACAACAACAACGTATAACATCCAAATCAATAACATCACTTAATTAGCTTCGAGTGTAACGCCGATAGGAACGTGTAACGGGGCCCAGCAAATAGTAAGAGCAGCATAATAGCAGCATAACAGCAAATGCTAGAGCCTCAAATGTTTACATTGTGCTATTATGCTGCTATTAAATGTCTATTATGCTGCTATTATGCTGCTATTAATTTGTAATGATATTATGCTGCTGTTATGCTGCTATTATGCTGATATTATGCTGCTATTCATTTTAAATGTATATTATGCTGCTATTATTATAATAGCAGCATAATAGACATTTAATAGCAGCATAATAGCACAATGTAAACATTTGAGGCTCTAGCATTTGCTGTTATGCTGCTATTATGCTGCTCTTACTGTTTGCTGGGGGGGTATCCCACTACAAGTATTTCCGCGGCAACTTACCGGAAATACTTGTAGTGGTATATAGGTATATAGGTATATAGGTATATATCCTAGTATATATTATATAGTATATAGTATATAATATATACTATATACCCCCTTTACGTTAACTAAAATTGGTGATACAATAATAATCTAGGTGATTTAATAGTATTTTATTTTGTACAAATATAATAAATACGCATTATATACATAACTAATGTGCGATTAATACCTTTTGGGATTAAGAGGGTTAAACAAAGGGCTATTTTAAAATATTATTCCTATATCTTTATAAAAATAAATTTGTATATTTGAATATTATTTATATAACATATTTAGACAAGGTAACCTTCTCAAAAGTAATAGCCGCCCATTTTTATGATATATGTAATTCCTCTGTTTAAACAGACAATTGTCTATTGTGAAAAGAAATTTAAATGATATTTAAAATTAGATATTTCATTATCTGATGTATAAGAAAAAATAAACATGACATTATGAATAGCTATAGCTATTAGAATTAATTATCGAATATACTTCTAGGATGATTACTAATATATAATAGAAATACAATTATACTTAAAACAGATCTTTGTGGTTCTCCAGATTTTGTGATATAACTAGTTTAAAAAGAAATGAGTTTACATAGCTACATGTCATCTAGATGATAATAAAGTGTTTATTAAACACTCTAAATTAAAAATAAATTAAAATTTATAAAAAACATGCAACTTATATATATTTTAAGTTTCTCTCTCTCATTAAATATATAGATATATCTATCTCTCTCATTAAATGAAATAATAAATAATCAAAAAGTGTACAAAGAAATTACGAATATTATAATGAAGTGTAATTGTTTTACATACAAGATTTAACTAATTTAGTCGGTTATCAGTTATATTTGGAGATTTTAGAATCATAATAAAATAACGATAGAAGATCATAAAGTTAGTTATCGATATTATGACATACACTATAATCTGATCTTATATAAAAGTTATACATCATATCCATGCATACTCATCGTTTTTATATGGGCATATAATCCTAAATGGGCCTGACCAACCGGTGATCTTTTCCCTAGTTATTCGATGAATGTATTCGGCTCGTTTGTTCAACATCACAAATATAGCATTTGTTATTATTTTATTTACTTTCGGTATTGTGTAAATCATAACTTGTTTATATTTCTTTTTAGTCTTTATATATTTCTGTCAATATTATTCATTGTTACCCATCGTTTTTAATCTATTCAATAAACTATTATCAACAGATCGATTGTAAGATAGTACATGAATCTTAATTAACTCATCGTGGTTATACGATATCTATATGATATAGGTTGTAGTTAAATATATCTCCGACTCATACTCTGTATAATGATATTTGACGTATACTTATTGCCCATTTCGCTGTAGGTACAGTGTACCTGTTACACCACCGAGTGTGTTCATGATCGCGTTCGTAGTCCTGCGTGAATTTAACATTAACGGAGCAATTTATGTTAATCTACGATGAGACTGGCAAAAGATAAAAGTTTCCTATTTTGCGTAAACATCTTTCCGTATCTACTCCATAAATATACGATATAGGACCTATCTGTCTGTCTATATATACATATGTATATATATATATATATATTATGTATATTTTATTCATATTATATATTTATTATATAAATATACATAATATATATTACATATATATATTTATATATATAGATATTAATTTCATTATCATGATTACCTACACAATAGCTTAGCAAATAATCGGTTAACCTATCCACAATGTTAACGTCTCGTACGAAAGGAGTAAGAGTCGTATAAATAAATTTATTAAAATCATTTTAAAAGCATTGAAATTGACACGTCGGGGGCGGGGCCGGGGGGGCGTGGCCGGGGGGGGGGGGCGTGGCTATACGCCGAACCAGAGACCTCTGCACGGGCAGCGTCGAAGCCACGAGTTCTGCCAGATGTTGCTGCCGGCGCGGAAACAAGACGCTTCGCCGGTCTTATCTTCGGAGGCGGCGGCGGGGGCGGAGTTGGGGGCGGCGACTACGGCGTTGGAGGCGGCCACCGAGGCCGGGGAGGCGGAGCTATCGAGTTTCGACAGGCGGTTACATCGGGTGCATAGCTTTAGTATGTCCGACTGCGTGTAAGGTGTGAGGTTAATGTGTGAGAGGTTAGCAGGCATTAGCGGTGGTAGCGACATCAATAATAATAATTATTATTATTATTAATAATATATTAATTATGTTAATATTTATTGGAGAAATGTTTTTTCCTCTTTTGGTGGTTATATTATGTGTGTGTGTGTGTGTGTGTGTGTATGTGTGTGCGCATTGTTCCTCCTAAAGGACATAACCTTTGAATCATTCCTATTGTTGTATCCCACATATAGTTATGCAACTATTGTAATCACTATGGCCTCTACTTGTCTATATATATGTATATATAGGTGCTGCTATATTGGTGTTTAAATAAACAATTCAATTCAATATATATATATATATATATATATATATATATATATATATATATATATATATATATATATATATATATATATGTATATATATATACACATCTATTTATCAATTTTAGGCGTCACACTTATTTATGATACAAATATATGAAAATAAATTATTTGTTTGTGATACCCAACTTATCAATTCAATATATTTATTATTAATATTATTATTTTTAATTTATTTAAAAAATAAAATGTATTTATTTAATTAATTATATTATTTGATATATATATATATATACTTAACAATAAAATATATTTATATATCGTTAATATTTCGTCAATTTATATTGATTTATTAAACTATTGCTATTGAAATCAGTTGGCTAAGGTGTCAGACACATAAGAAGTAGGACGCGGGTTCAAGCTTCATCCAGACAATTAAAATAGGCCTTATAAAATAAAATTTAGAAGTGATCTTATATAATTGTATATAAATAAATGATCAGCTCTCGTTAAATTATAGATGCCTTAACATGAGAGGCTTCGAAGGGACATTAGTGACATATAGTTATAAATGAAAACTTCATCTAAGTTCCAGGATTGGATGAAAGGACTACAAATAAAATAAAATACATATATATATATATATAGGTAAATAGGTATTAAGGATTCCACAGACATAACAATAACAATAACAATAATAAATAACAATCTATATTCTATACTTAGTACTATTTGTTACAATAGGTATTTAATCAGCAACTGATTACAAGTTCTACATTATATAATCTTACAACGACTGCGCTGTAAGTGATGGTTTATCTTAGCAATGTATTAATACTAGTGTATGGATGGTTATATCAGATTAGATGTATTATTGCAGACTGCATAACATTGCATTTTCAGTGTTATACAATAATAGATACATAGATAGATACAAAGATATAGTACAATAATAGATACATTGATATAGAAACATTATTCTTCAAAATATATCCTATTTATATATATTTGTCAAATCATAGGTTGATACAGAGTTTTTCATAGGTTTGTATGCGCAGTTGCAATAGACAAGCATAACAATGAGAAAGTGGGCTCGCAATATATATATATATATGGCCTTTACCAATACATGTACCTAATTATATCTATTAATAGGAATACGAATCTATTAATAGTAACAATTAAGCGTAGAGTACTCTCCACGATCAATATCATCACTGATTATATTCTTACTAATACACACGATATTCACGCCCATGTGAAATTGTTACGTTAAATTATAACCGAAAAATACAATTGTATACTAATAAAAACGAGACTTTTATGAAAAGGCCGAATATATAATGAATAATTTTAAAGGGTATCGGTAAATAAATATAATTATATTCATATTAATGGATATTGAATAGATTAGTCATATTATATATGTCAAATATTAAAACGGTAGGATTTTCGTCGAAATAGATTAAAGGGATTTATACCTATATCAATGGATTTAGATTATATCAATAAAATATTATGATATCTTCAATTTAAATATACAAAATTACGAGGAATGTTGATACGATGTAAATATATAATTTTATTTTTAGTATAGATAGTACATTACAATTGGTAGTATTTATCAATATGTATGTATAAATAAATATTAATTTTAAATAAAAAGTAGTGTGCCAGATAGTGGGTTTCGACTGAAGCGCCTCTATCGCAAAGTGCCAAACACTACATTCTATTGCTTATCCACTTTCTTTATATCGATGGTAAATAGTTGTTATACATTTATTTTATTGAAGAGGTATACATAGTTATATAAAATAGTTTATCGCTACATTAATACAATCTATAAGCTTATATTATGCAATACATATTAGCTAAAATTGTGCATTAGTAGAGTTAGAAAATGTAAATCGGATTTGTTGAATATTATTTTATTTACATAATATTTAATTTATTAACAACATTTGATTGCATTACTTATTTATGTTAGTATGAAGGTACTATATGATATTCTATAAATAACTAAATAAATTAAAAAATATAAATTAAATTGTCGTCGATAAATATAACCATATCTGTAATAAAATGTCATTAATTGATTACAATTAAATATTAAATTTCAAATGTAAAGTTATTAGTAATAAACATTTTTATAATGGATGATATTTTGAATTATTGGTTTTAATGCGCTATCGGTATACTAATGATTTATTGATGTATTATCCTAAATGATTTATATCTCGTTTTGTTTTAAAATTTTTTAAAGTTTACTCCTGTTCAAATGTACCATGAAATGTTTATATTATCGAACGAAGAGCCCGTTATTTTTAATACGAAAAGACTCTATGTGTATTAAAACTCTGTAAGATATAAGAATAGCTGATGTGAGGAAGCGAATTCTACGTTTGTAGAAACATGGCCTTAAATAACTACATACATATAAATCGTCATAGATCAAGGCGTTAACATAACTAGACATGCATTACTAAATAGTTTTGGTCATTATAATACATCATTGTTTATGTATAGATAGATAGATAGATATATATATATATATATATATATATATATATATATATATATGTATATAGCTTATTTGAATACTATATAGATTATAAATTCTTACAACGTACCATGCAATAATAGAGTATAATATATAATAATAGATAATATAAGACATAAATAGTACAGAAGATAAATTACAGAGTATAAACTACGTAATAGAATAAAGAAAATAAAACTAGATCAAAAAGAATGTATGAAATTTAGACGCTGAGGGTAAAGATGAAAGTAACAGTAGTATTGTAGCCTATATATTATTATTAAAATATTGTCATTCGTTTGTGAAAACATACCCAATGCAAGGTAGTCTCTATAATCTTTAATCATATATGTGTATATTTTACCTAGGTGTAACTACCTAAATCTAATAATAATAATATCAATCATAATCATAATAATCATAATAATAATAATAAAATTAATCATAATAATAATAATAATAATAATAATAATAATAATAATAATAATCATAATAATAAAATTAATCATAATCATAATAATAATAATAATAATAATAATAATAAAATTAATCATAATCATAATAATAATAATAATAATAAAATTAATCATAATAATAATATTAATCATAATAATAATAATAATAATAATAATAATAATAATAATAATAATAATAATAATAATAATAATAATAATAATAATAACAATAATAATAATAATAATAATAATAATAATAACAATAATATAAATTATATAAATTATATATGTAGACTATACATTTGCTTAATGACCACTCGATAACGCTAACACGCTGCGCGCGCATCGTAAGAACCTCGTTGTTGGGGTGCGGCCGTTGCAGCGTGAACTTAGCCGTAGACAGTGACCTCGCGCCCAACGCCTTGAAGTTCAGGAAGTCGGACGTTTGACCTCTGTAGATGTCGTCGGTGAACGCGTTGTTGTTCTTGCGGTCGAGCTGGAAGTAGTAGTACTTGTCTTCTGAGGCTGTGGCTGCGGCCCCCACGCCCCCTCCGCCAGCCCCGGGGATAGGCGCGGCGCTCTTTCTTTTGCCCAGCTTGCTGACACCCTTTTTACTCTTCTTGCGTACCTGTTTCGCGGCGAATAATCATACAATTATAATTTATAATAAAATTTATAATTTATATTTTATAATTTAATTATTTGAATTATTTGGTATAATTATCGATTATATCGTTGTCTACAATAGTACGCAATTTTTAGAATTTATCTGATATAAAATATAATAAATAAATTTAAAGCAAATATCGAAACTATATTTTTCCATTTAAATATTACCCATTTTCTTACCGAGAACGATAAATGTTTTAAATTCAACGATTTTGCCTTTCTATTTAATAAGATATATAAGCGACCGTATATATACACACGGTTGAAGCATTTTCTTACGATAATCGTAGACGTTATTGATGCTACCAATTGTGAACTCGTGAACGCAAATAAAGGATTGCAAAGTGATCTACGTGTACCGGTGAAATAATCTCATGACAAAGAGGGGGCAGCCGAAAGTGAACTACGGCCTCGATCAACTAAATAACGCATTACAATCACATTATAGACAATGGCTCCTCGTATAATCCAATTTTTTATTTTGTATTTTACTTCTCCGTTTATTTCTTGTTTTGTTTGTATCGACTCGTTTTGTCTTACCGTTTACCACGTTTATATATTTTGTTTATATATGTTATATATGTAATAATATGTTTATATATAATTATATCTTTCTTTATATATAACCAGTAATTCAATAAACTTTTGATCTATCTATCTATAATACGGGGATTACTTCTCAAGTTGTTGAGGGTATCTTAGAGCGCAGGGCTAATTAAGGGGGTATGATTATTAAGGGGGTATTATTATTAAGGGGTTCGCGAATTTGCCGATAAATATAGCAATAATATAATTCACCATGTTAAAAGATAGGAGAAATAGGCATGGAGTATTATTATGTGATATGGTTCAATTTAGTTATCTATAGTAGCTAATGACCTACTTTTTGTTTCTGTATATAGCTAATAAACAAGGCTTTATATGCTTAGTTCAAATACTCTATAGATATATAAAATGAGTTATAAATTTATAATAATTCTATATATCACATATAATTATAAATTATGAGATTTTATTCTAAATAATGTCGTATGTATATTTTTATTTATAATTATGTAAAATATTATACAGATTCTGGTTTACTCTGTATTACAGAGTATTTTATCTAGATAGAGTATCTACATATATAAATATATTTGCAATGCAGAAGGTTTTATCAACAAATATTGAATGATAAAAAAGTTATGAATGTTTTAGTAACACTCTTTAGCATAGATAAACTTATTGAGTAAATAAATGTTGAAGTATAAATTAATATTTTTGTAATATATTTACAAGCTGAACATAGATTACAGTGTAAATAATGTCACATATATATATATATATATATATATATATATATATATATATACTTATTTATTTATATTTAATTATCATTGTTTTCCATGTTATATGTTAGAAATGATAGATTAAATGAAAATAAAATGCAAAATTATAAAATCAGGTAATGGCGTCGATTGTTTGTAAACAGGAAACAGGCATTTGAACGATCTATCTATATGTGTAGATAATAATGCACACAAACAAAGGTAATCCCATATTTAATTTAGTTTTTAAAGATTAAAGATGGAATACGTTTAAGAATCAAGAAAGTATTTTATAATAATTATTATTTTATTATTTTATTTGTTTACAAATTATTTAGAAAGTAAAAGATTATTATTGTCATAAAATATCAAATGTCGATAGTTACGTTAGAAATTTCATCGAGATTTTGTGTTGTTGTAAATATAAGATAATTATCTAATAAAATAAAAATTTATTTATAATTTTTTTTAGTAAAAAATGAAAATCGCTCATATAAGATAATTATCTAATAAAATAAAAATTTATTTATAATTTTTTTTAGTAAAAAATGAAAATCGCTCATCCCTTAATGTATTGTATTTTTTTTAATAATAATAATAATAGTATTTTTTATAAGAATGTTAGTTTTTTAATTTCATCTTCTAGTTTATAATATGTTGTTCCTCTTAAATTTGTATCTATGTTTATTTGGTTATATTCTGTTTTATTATTCCATTTTATTTTTATTGTCGACGCTTAATCGGTTGACAATCGATGGTTTTCAGAATAACATACAAATAAAAAAAAGTAAATAATAATTATTATAATATATCGTTTAAATTGTTTTGCCGAATTAACAAAATAAACCTACTCTACTACACATTTGTGTATTCAATATTTGCATCGAATACGACGCAATGCATTTATAATGTAGTAATATAAATTTAAAATGTATAACTGATAATATGCATATGGTAAACTTGAATTGATAACACCTCAAAACGATACCTCATTGCTGTTACGTTACGCTTGCAACAACGCTATCGTTATTAATACGGGGTCACAATAACAGATACAGCGATGTATTAGTGTGAAGCACTTTAGGAGGAAAAACATATTAATAGTATAAACTAGAAAATGAAAATAAAAATTAACAAAATTCTTCTAATAAATATTATTATTATTATTATTATAATTATTATTATTATTATTATTATTATAATCATCATCATCATCATCATTATAATATCGTAACACTAAATGAACGTCGACTACTACATCACTAGTGTTAACGTTAAGCGCGTGAGTTAACCCTATCGAGGTAGTTCATCGCCTTGGTAACGAAGTCGCCGGGCAACGCGATGATCAGCTGATGGGGCGGGGGTTCGGCCGCGTCACCCCCCCCCGCCGCCGCCGAGGCTGAGTTACCCCCACCCCCCCCGTTACTACTACTGTGAAGATAGCACGCCTGCAGCTGAGTCAACAGAGAGAACACTACGGAAGCTCGGCAGTGACTCGCCGCGTCGCCGTCCAGGCATCGGGTCAGTAGGGCGAGCTCTCGTAGCAGTTGTAGCGTGACTTTCATTGATTCCACGATCTGAGGGCGGGGTGGGGGGTTAGAGGAGGGGGCGATGAGTAAGAGGGGCGGTAAGAAGGGGGCGTACTGCGATGATAGAATACGATGATGAGCGTCGCTTTAAATCACTAGTTATTATAATTAGTATTACGGGGGTGTCAGTTAAATCACCAGCGTTAGAAGGGTGTCAGTTAAATAATAAGTGTTAGAAGGGTTTCAGCCCACCTAATAACTTTCATATAGAAATTGACATAAATGCCTATATTAGGTAACGGGTAACAGTTTATAATCACTGTTGAATCGGGGTGTCACAGTATACACGCGAGATATTGACTAACTTTGATGGTAAGTTTAATGCACTGAATGACTAACTTTGATGGTAAGTTTAATGTACTGAATGACTAACTTTGATGGTAAGTTTAATGTACTGAATGACTAACTTTGATGGTAAGTTTAATGCACTGAATGACTAACTTTGATGGTAAGTTTAATGTACTGAATGACTAACTTTGATGGTAAGTTTAATGCACTGAATGACTAACTTTGATGGTAAGTTTAATGCACTGATTGACTAACTTTGATGGTAAGTTTAATGCACTGAATGACTAACTTTGATGGTAAGTTTAATGCACTGATTGACTAACTTTGATGGTAAGTTTAATGCACTGAATGACTAACTTTGATGGTAAGTTTAATGCACTGATAGACGTGCGCCTCGATGATATCCGTGGAGATGTTCAACGTCCAGCGCAGTAGGGGTAGCAGTACCTGTCAATCAGTGGGAATGAGTGAGTGAGTGACATCTAAGGGCGTGTCTTAAATAAGCGGCAAAGTATATGGGTGTGAAGTACTGAATAGCACACATAGGCGAAACATATATATATTAATATATGATTTATATTTCAGAATTTTTTTATAAACAATATATTACGCATAATTATATACCGATTACTTTCTGATCAAGAATATATCAGTACTTTAATTCGAAATAAATACATTTTTATACATATTTATTTATATTATTTACGCTAATAAGATAGAGCTAGAGAGAAATAGAGTGGTAATACTCTATGCCTGGCAACATAAGCCAATGCGGAAATAAAAAATCAGCCATCTTAAGGTGACCAAATATTAAAATATAAAAAAAGTAAAATATGAAACTTATATTATTTTTTATCCTCTTTCCAATGGTATTAATAATTTTATTCTACAAAATAAAAAATCAAATAGGTCAAATCCGACATTTTGCGGCGACCAAATTAGATTGGCGCTTTCCGCATGTCAGATACCTTGTTTACTACTTTATTTCTCTCTAGCTTAATGGCTAATGAGAAATATAGGAAACAACGAATGTCACACTACTCGGCCGAGTGTTCTCTCGCTTTATGACGGAACACGATAGCACGATTAACACGCGAGTTCGATAACAATGAGGACATACATTCAGCGATGGTCCGTCGATAGAGGAGATCTCGGCGTGGTCGATGGAGGCCGCCGAGAGGAGCGTGGAGATGTCGGTGTCGAGGTGGTGTTTGACGGCTTCGCTGATCCGCGTCGACAACGACTGCGGGGGGGGGGGGGAGGGGTCAAAGGTCGAATTAGCATCGGATAGAAATGAGTGGGGGATTGAATTTCGTTGCGATCGGCACATTATTAATAGAATATCTAGTCGTGGTAACATTGATATACTGGTTACCGATGAACGCGCATGCAATAATGTTTACGCGGATGGCTACGAGCACGCGCGCACGGCCGGCTACACTTCAATGAACACCCAGTGTGTGTATGCGTATATAAGAAAGCACGTGTATATGGTTTCTAGTCGTGCGATGTAATACATCATATTACTGCTCCACTCTTCTTTAATGTATATATATATATATAATAGGGCTATAGGGGAAACCTTCTCTGTGTGCATGTTCCTCCTGGTGATGAACTGATGAGCGGAGTCGAGAATGGAGTAGATCATCACGCTGGTGGTGTTGTCTACGGGGACAGGACAATCTGTGTCGGAGTCATCTTCTGGTGGGGGGAGTGGGTGATCGGTCATTTGGGGTCGTGGACCGAGGTAAGGGTGCATGATCGGCAGGGGTATGGTCGCTTAAGCATATGTAGCAGTATGATGGGATAGGGTGGGCTATTGGCTTATAGGGTATTTTAAACTCGCTCTTAGAAATGAGGATCTCGCTCGACCAATAGTTGCTTATATTGTTACGAATGCGTGGAACGGTAATATAGGAATAATATATTGTTTATAAGTACATTTTATGTTATATACTCGTATATAACAAACATATATATATCTTAGTTATAACCATGTAATTAGATATAATAGTAATCATAGTTGACTATTGATTATCTCTCAATAGTAATATCTCTTATAGAGACGAAACAACATACTTACTATAAATACATAAGGACATGACCAAGCAGATAGACTGGACAGACATGAGGGCTAGCAGGAAGGATATACCTACTATGGCTACACAAGGACATGATAGCTAGCAGGGAGGACATACTTACTACGACTATGCCTAAGGACATGCCTATTACAGCTACATAAGGACATGCCTATTACGACTAAACAAGGACATGCATTTGATGATAGCAGGAAGGACACATACCTATTACTACGACTACACGAGCACATACATATTACGACTAAACGAGGACATAAAGACGGGGGAATGGGGAGGGGTAGGACATAACTACAAGGACATAACGACGGGGGGGAAGGACATACCCGTCAGATTATCGATGATGTTGCAGACATCTCTAAAGTTAGTAGAGATGTACGGGAGGCTGGAGAGGGAGTCGCATCTCGTGTAGTTGTAGTTACTCTTCATCTTATCACGCACCTCTCTGGCAATGTCTACAGGGGGGGGGGGGTGGGGTTAAAGCGATGTCTAGTGATGTGGGTGGAGTTAAAGGAGGGACTAAAGTGATGTGGGAGGCATCAGAAGTAAGATAGTTATTGTAGTATTTATAGTAATCAGGATTCTACGATAGTGCTTGAATAATAAAAGGTAACACTAAGCAACGTTGAAGAGTTATACGAAATAGAGAAGTTAGAAATTACGCGAGAGTTCACATTTGAACCTTTTTTTATAGTCGATATCACGTCCCAAGGTTCGAATCCGGAGATAAGATTGTACTCGAGGAGAGACACGATGCAATCTGATGATACCTGTACAAAGATAGTAGAATTACGTGATAAGTTACGCAATCGTTACTTCGGTATAAGAATGCTTGGTTTGCTTGCACAGGGAGAACATGTATGTATTGAAATGTGATTAAAATAAGATTAAAATAGAAAATTAATTTAATTCTATTTGTAGACTTGCTTCCTATATTAAGATTCCTAAATAGAGTCTATATAGGTAGTATAAATAATCAAATGAAATACAATAATTCATACATTATTAAAACTGATTGATGCATTTTAACTACTACTACTACTACTACTACTACTGCTACTGCTACTACTACTACTACTACTACTACTACTACTACTAGCGCTGTTACCTGACAAACTGGATCCCGCGTGTTTAATACAAGACAAGTTAGATGATTGGTCGATGCCGAGCAGACAGGAGCCTGTCAGCGATTGTTGCACACAGACCAGATGTCGACCTTGTTCTGATACATTGCTGCAGGGGGGTGGGAAGGTCATTAGGGGTTAATTATAGGGGGGATCATTAGGGGTTAATTATAGGTGGTGTCATTAGGGGGGTATTAGGGGTTAATATAGGGAGTGGGGTTACTTTTGTTAGCAGGTGTATTATAACTATAAAGGCAGTAGCAGTGTATAGTAATACTGTGAGTTTCTTATGTAAGAGGGAGGAGAAGGAAGAGGAGGATAACAGTATAATGCATAGTGGTCAGATATTACATAATGGTGGGTCAGACATCACTGGTCACAACGATGTAAACCTATTTACCTTATGTTGAAGTCGTTTAGTGCAGAAACGAGAAACAAACAATGTATACATATTTATTTTATTACAGAAAAGAAAAAACTTCCAATAAATAATTATATTATTAATATTACACGTTGATAGCGGTGGTAAGATATTACATAACAGTGGTGGTGGTAGCGGTGGTCAGATATTGCATAGCAGTGATAGTTAGAGATATTACATAATAGTGGTAGGGGTGATCAGATATTGCATAACTGTGATAGGGGTGGTCACATATATTACATAACAGTGGTGGTCACTGGTATTGCATAACAGTGGTGGTAGGATGTTACATAATATTACCTGGTAGAAGAGTCGAGGGGGCCGTCGTCAATGTTTGCGTTGGTCAGCGACTTCAGTTCATCGGCGTAGCTCGTCAGTTTAATGGTTCCGTCCACGTAGCTGATAGCGATGTAACGCAACAGTTTACCTATGGGGTGGGGGCGAGGGGGTTACTATTACGTCATCGTGAGATATTACGTCATTACTATTGGGGTATATTTAATGGTGCAGTCCACGTAGCTGATAGCGATGTAACGTAGCAGTTTACCTATGGGGCGAGGGGTTACTATTATGTCATCGTGAGGTATTACATCATAACTATTGGGGTCTATTTAATGGTTCCGGCCAAGTAGCTGATAGCGATGTAACGCAACAGTTTACCTATGAGGGGGCGAGGTTACTATTACGTCATCGTAAGGTATTACGTCATTACTATTGTGGTCTATTTAATGGTTCTGGCCGAGTAGTAGTTTACCTGTCACGCTCGACCGGGCGTTGTAGTTATGACATCATACGCGAGGCAGTGTTACATCACTGGCTATGAGAGGCTAGGCAATGTTACATCACTAGCTAGGAGAGGCTAGGCAATGTTACATCACTAGCTATGAGAGGCTAGGCAATGTTACATCACTGGCTAGGAGAGGCTAGGCAATGTTACATCACTAGCTATGAGAGGCTAGGCAATGTTACATCACTAGCTAGGAGAGGCTAGGCAATGTTACATCACTAGCTAGGAGAGGCTAGGCAATGTTACATCACTAGCTAGGAGAGGCTAGGCAATGTTACATCACTAGCTAGGAGAGGCTAGGCAATGTTACAAAGCTCATAGCTCATTCGGGGCTACTAAAAGCATCAAACACATCAAACTTTATCGATATATAATTACGCTTAAAGTTTAATCCTACATTATCACGAGATAAGATGCTCTACGCCTGATTAGATATACAGCAAATCGATAACACGCTCGCGCGTTTGATTGGTCAGCGCAGTGACCCTAGCGCTATCGAGCGAAACACGTACGCGATGCTGGTAACAGGTTTACATACAGAACTTGCTAAGTTTGTGAATCACTCATCTCAATAACGTATGTTAGCTTTATAAAGTATTTCTACATTATACTTTCGAGTTGAAAGTTACGACTATATATTTTCTTTAACTCAAAAACCACAAATATTACGAGTATATTATTAATGAAGTGCCGAAGTTCAGTGTCTGTTTGTTAATCCGTTTAGTTTCCTTATGAAACTATTCATTCTAATGTATTTATAGATATACATCGCTGCGTAATAATCACGTTAGATCTATTGCCTACGAGAGTACTAAGTACGGTTGCACGGTATTAAAGTGCAGAGTGGGTGGTCTACTGGTTGGGTTGTTATGCTGGTAGCGCGGACAGTTGGACAGTCCACTTATTTATTATAGGCGACAACAACAGAATATATGCCATAGCTTATTTTGAAGGAAAAATCACATTAATAATATTAAAATTAGAAAACTAAACAGAAAACAAACACAATTATTCTAATACATATTAGTATTATGTTTATATGTGATTATAAATTGTTAATGAAATTCATCGTTAAACATTTTAGAGTGGATATTTAGACTGTCCAACGCGGTCCGCGATACAAGCATCGCACCTTTATAGGGTGTTCTCACGCGCGATCCGTTAAATATCCGCCGTATCTAAGTGTTACTGTAAGAACTTGCCTCGCGAAAGTTTGCATACAATAAAGATTGCGATGTTATACCTACACGCAGCACAATAGGCAATAACGTGTTCTATTATCACCGCCGTAAACATACAGTGTTTCATAAAGCGGCGGGGATGGGGTCAACTACGTATTTGTATATTTAAATACGCTCATTTGATGTATTTGTATTTGATTTGTATTTGAATGATTATTCAGTGATGTATTTATATTTGATAAAGTGTATTGCCCCTTATGCTGAGCAAGCTCGACCTGGTTAAGTAAGGTAAGTATTGACCCCAACCCTGTAAAGCGGCTACTTTACGCGAACACCCTATTATACGAGGCGAGTGCTCGACCGCGACTAGAAGCGCTGGCTGGCTGGCTGGCGTAGTTACCGTGATCTTTGATCGACGAGCTCGTGTAGGGTAGCCGAGGCGTCGCGATGAACGCCGGCTGTTTGTTGTGCTTGACATTACCGCGGCAACGCTCCCACTGCTTGACGACGCGCTTACGGTTGCTGTCGGTGGACAGTAGCGGGTGCAGCGAGGCGCACGACTCCTTCAGTTTCCAGAGGTCGATCTGAGCGGGGGCGGGGCGGGCGGGTGGGGTTAAACGGGTTCTCGAACGGGATCGAGCGCTGAACGCGAAATACACTTCATCGTAATTAATGAGATATCATAAGCTTTTATTTTACATGAACTATATTTTAATAACGTATATATTTATAATTTAATTTTATATATTATAATTAATATAACATATATATATATATAAACATATATATATATATATATATATATATATATATATATATATAAACATATATATATATATATATATATATATATATATACATATACATATAACATACATATGTTAACGATGATAAACGATATCGTTATTCACGAGTACGCGCGCGAATTAGAATTCTTTTATAATTGAAATTTGTAATAATATTCAACGTGTTTTTACGGGGAATGGCATGGCAGCGATGATAATCACAGCACACAGTGCGTTAGTTGTCACGACGCATTAACACTACACGACGCATTAATACAATTTCAAAGTATTATACTCAATAATTTTTTTTATTGAAATTTATTATATAGATTTTTTATAGTAAAAACAACGACCATTTTTAATTAATATACACTAAAATGCCTGCATGTCATTAGTGGATGTATTAGAGGATTTGTACATGTATCATGTATCATGTTACAAGAATGTATCATGTATTATAATATAAATTCGTTAATATTATGTAAAGATCTGTACATTTATTCTATTTATCGATAAATAAGTATTTGAAAAAATCTAGATTATATTATATTATACAACACACTAATATGAAAGATGTGTGCGAAGGAAAGATATAACACTTACGCGAAATCGTGTAATTCGAATTTGTATACAAAATACCCTGGTGCCACCTATAGCGGGTTACTTTTAGGAACTATGCGTTGTTTATAATGTAAATTCGTATTTAACTATACACTTTTAAAATGTTAAATAATATGCTTTAAATTAATATTTATATGATGAAAACTAAGTGTTCATTAAATGCTATAAGTATATATTTAGTAAGTAAAAGTTAATTTATATTGCATGTAATTTAATAGAGCAATGAAAACATTGTTGTATGCAAACAGAGCCGAACCTAAATCTATTTCAGTGATTTCGATACTGCTGCTAGCAGCGGCTGGGGATATTACTAAATTACGTTGCATACATAGGGAGTGTTATATCTTTGCTTCGCAAAATCTTTGCTAATATAATGATTGTAGTATAAGATGATCTTTTAACTTTAAAATAACTCTCTCTCTCTCTCTCTCTCCCTCTCCCTCCCTACCAAGCATAACTAACCTGACTGCCTATGTGCGTGCTATACGATATCAGAATCTCTTTGCAGCTGTCTCTCTCGACGAACTTTGCCCCGGTTAATATTTTGTCGTGTTGCGATGAGTCATCATCGAAAGGTCGAAGGCCGATCTCGTTCGTAATCTATTGTGTGTGTGTGAGTGCGTATATGTGTGAGAGTGTATGTATGCGTTCTTAACTCTGTACAAATGTAACACGTTTCTTTAAAGATTCGGTTATATTGATTTTCAATTGGAAAATTTACATTATAATGTTTTGATGTTGTAAAGGCCTCGAATTCTAATTATACTTTAGTAGAACTACATGTTAAGTTGATGCAGGGATATTACGTTACTATAAGATTATCGGAGGTGATTTAGTTTCAATCGCGATTATTTTTAACTATTCCAATTGTATATTTTCCGTATTTCTATTATCTTTAATATTAAATATTGGCGGATATTTCAACATCACTCGCAATCTGTAAATAACAGTTTTAGTTTAAACTTCGTTAGAAGTTTGACAAGAACATCTCGTGTAAGTTTAATTTGTGTAAGCGTGTGTTTAATTTAGATTAGTATACGATATTAGCTATATAATTAGCATCACTAATTCAATTAACTTTATTGTAATTATAGTTTTATATATCAGTACATAATAGTCAGATTTCGTGAAGTTAATTCATTATCTTTATAGATTTTGTGGATATTTTGCCGTGCTATATGCAGAGATATCCATAAATAGATAATTAGTTTTAACGCGCGTATCCCGTAGTTAATTGTTGGTAGGCATCTCAGCCTAATACGGGGCTGATAGGGGGACAGGGCGGGCGGGGTGGGGGGTTAGCAACGTTAGGTAACCTCCACTTTGCAGTCGAGGTGATTAGTGGACGAAGGGTTGCAGGTCAGCGCCACTTTGAACATGTTCAGCTCGTATTTACTGCTGCTTCCAGCCACTGTAGGGTGCATGGGGTGGAATGGGGTGTAATGGGGTATAGGGGGTGTAATGGGGGTGTAATGGGGTGTAAAGGAGGTATCCCACTACATGTATTTCTGGCAACTCGCCGGAAATAGTGTAACTTTAAAATGATTTTCTATCAAGTTAACTACACTTTTAGTGGGATCACCTTACTTTCCGGCAATTTGCCTGACATATAGTAACTTTATAGGGGTATCCCTTTACAACTTTATAGAAAATGGTTTTAAAGTTACAATATTTCCGGCAAGTTGCCGGAAATACTTGTAGTGGGATACCCCCTTAATGGGATATAGTGGTATAGGGGTGTAGGGGTGTATGGGGTGTAGGGGGTGTAGGGGTGTAGGGGGTGTAAGGGTGTAGGGGGTGTAGGGGGTGTAGGGGTGTAGGGGGTGTAGGGGTATAGGGGGTGTAGGGGGTGTAGGGGTGTAGGGGGTGTAGGGGTGTAGGGGGTGTAGGGGTGTAGGGGTGTAGGGGTGTAGGGGTGTAGGGGTGTAGGGGTGTAGGGGTGTAAGGGTGTATGGGGTGTAGGGGTGTAGGGGGTAGGGGTGTAAGGGTGTAAGGGTGTAGGGGGGTAAGGGGGTAAGGGTGTAGGGGTGTAAGGGTGTAGGGGTGTAAGGGTGTAGGGGTGTAGGGGTGTAGGGGTGTAGGGGTGTAAGGGTGTAAGGCCTACACTGTAGGTGTGTAGAAATGTATAAAGATTACATAAGTGTGGAGGTATTTTGATAGAAATATAATACTATCCAAGTAATAGTACCTTCTCTTTGTTATTGAACACATAAACATACACACACACACACACACATAAACACACATACACACACGCACAATCATTAGCACAGCCTGACGTTACCTATGCGCACTCGCACACGCGCGTACACACACACACACACCTGCACACACACGCGCACACATACACACCTATGTGGATGTTACTGGTGACGGCGTCCTGCGTGAAGTCGGCGAACTTGAGCTGTTGCCGCTTCTTCATGAGGCACTGCGTCTTCGTGAAGTGCTTGCCGTTCTCGGATTCGTCTAGGATCACCACGCAGAACTACGAGGATGCGAGGGGGTCAAAGGTTAATCGCGGTAGAGAGAGAGAGAGATATAGAGAGAGAGAGAGATAGAGAGAGATATATAGAGAGAGAGAGAGAGAGAGAGAGAGAGAGAGAAATAAAGAGAGAGAGAGAGAGAGAGAGAGAGAGAGAGAGAGAGAGAGAGAGAGAGAGAGAGAGAGAGAGAGAGAGAGAGAGAGAGAGAGAGAGAGAGAGAGAGAGAGAGAGAGAGAGAGAGAGAGAGAGAGAGAGAGAGAGAGAGAGAGAGAGAGAGAGAGAGAGAGAGAGAGAGAGAGAGAGAGAGAGAGAGAGAGAGAGAGAGAGAGAGAGAGAGAGAGCGGTGTGATGGTTGTAGCATTGACAGATGGACACATGGACAGTTATATCTAGGCGACGTATCCACTGAATGTCCATGTGACCATCTGAACTGCTACGCAAACACCACACCCTAATGAAGACTATGATGCGTGCTAGTTAACTATAGGATAATAATGCACGGGGAGAAGACGATGCAGCTGGGAGCTGGTGTGATGATGATGATGATAGGTATTTATTTAGATACTCAAATAATATTATATTCTTGAGAGTGTGAGAACGGAAAAAAAAAACGAAAAACGAGAAAACAAATACGAAGTAAAACAAAGAATTCGCGTGACCGATGCCTAACCAGTCCGGACGTAGTGATCACGACGTAGCCATCCAATGGGCAGCCCCCGAACGATGTCAACACGGGCCGATACTTGCAGCGGTGGAACTTCTTGAAGTAGTTCTGTTCCTTCTGGGAGGTCTCGCTGTATTTGTACTGCGCGCGCGGGGGGGGGGGGGGGTTAATAGGCAACGAGTAATAGGTGGTGATGAATCGTTTAGTTATTATTACTTAACGATGGGCAACCACGCACACATAACGCGTTGATGATTAATATTGAAATCGAAAATACATAGTAATATGAATGAATGAATGATATTTATTTTATATACTATAAATAAATAATTAATTAATATACAGTGAATTCACACTTGCACCATATAAACTATATATGATTATATATTATATTAACTATATATATATATATATATATATATATATATATATTGTACCCTTGATATACCGCCCAGATAGAGACCGGAATATCGAGGATTGCAGTATATCAAATATAGCGCATATAATATTTAATAGATAGACAGGAAATAAATTCCAACTCTAATTGTCATTATATCAAGGATGACGGTATATCAAGAATATACTGTATATACATATATATATAATACATTATGATTGCCTAAATAAGGGGGCGGAGTTAGGCGGAATAGAGATTCGACCAATCGGAAACCTGCACCATATTGGAGAGCCATTGCAGCGACAGGATTCTCTCGCCGGGTAAACTGTGCACATGTAGCAGCGTCCAATCATTGATCAGGAAGTCCTGCGAACGTCAGGTAGGTCAATCTTAACACAAACTATGCGTTCGGGTGGACGAGCGACATGTCACTATATCGCATAACATTTTCTACGGTTTATTCTATTTTATTATTATTAATGGTATTTATTATTTTACCTAATCTATTATTTGTATTCCATATATACACGCTTTTGAGAAATCATTTATGATTTATTTAAGTGTTTAAATAAACTTTCAATCGATCAATCAATCGATAACAGCGTGACTTAAGGCATAACTCGCGCGTCGTGCATGAGTAAGTTTGCATCAGTATAACCAATATGTGTCATTAATCTCACAAATACTATCGATGTCCGGGGCAATTCCTCAAAAAGTCGAACGAGACGTATGAACTAAAGAAAAGTTATAAGAAAAAATGTGATTAACGAAATTTATAAGAAAATATCGAAGAATTGCCCGGCGGGCGATCTTTCGTAATTAGAGATTTGAGAATAAAGTTGTTCATCATGTGCAGTGTTGATGTGTCTAGATGTAGTACACTGTAATGTTAGATCATATATGCCATCATCCGATAAAGGGATGTGGTACTGTAGAAATAATGCAATTTTGAGTTTTTCCGATATTATTTTCGGAAAAAAATTCTGTCAACGTTATAAAATTGTAGCACTGGATATATTTATAGCGATACTATGTTTCCCTATCTGTCGGCGAGTGCGACATCCCCTTAATGAAATTAGGATTTCACTTCCGAGTAGAACATACGTAATTAGTAAGTTCGTAGTAAGTTCACGTGATTTGGGGAGAAGTGTAGATATTCAAGTTGTAAGCCTATTTGAGGATACCACAGGTCATAGATAATATCATTGTTTATAATTAACACGTAAAGTATGTTAATTAAATTGATTACAATATATACTAAATGCGAATAACTTCTAAAATATGATTAGTGTTATGTCAGCAAACATTTCGATACATTTCCACAAACAAGATAGATTAATACTACGATTAATGTATAGCAAAGATAATATTGCATCACATAGTTAGAACAAAGATGATATTGAATCACAGAGTTAGAGATGAGTATGGAAAGTTGTGTAAATAATTTAATCAGAATTAATCAGTAGTATTGCATTGTAGTAGTTCAAACATTGCATACATTTCTAGATAAGCTGTAATATGAGTAATGGTATGAATATGCTTATCAGATCAACGCTCGTATTATTGTAAATCAACTTCAACATATTCTATAAACAAATTACTTAGCAGTTACTCATTAATTACTCATTATTATATTAAGAAGATACTAGTAGAATGTATTTTAAATAATAAATATTTTTTTAAATAATAATATATCGTATAATAATAATTAATGTCGTATGTATTCGAACATGAATTGATGGGTTACAAATACAAGGACAAGATAGTATGACTGATAATAGTTGTCGTCATATTAAACAAAATGTTAATAACAATTTCTACTTCTTATCCATTCTAAAGGTATCCCTTCGGAAGAGATGATAATACCACTCTTTTCTATTATTGTCACCCAGTTTATTCTATTATTGTCTATCGTATCTAAACAGGTCAATCGAACTATTCATATTTACGAAAACTAACGACACATAAAACAAAAGGTTGTCACGACAACGCGAATACGTACGACGAGAGCCTTCAAGTCGATATCTCTACGCATTCATCGTCAGGTCTATGGGCACTCTAATACGTAGAATAGCTTCACAGTGTGAGTAAACATACGAGATGGTCATTGATTGGCTACCGGAGTTTACCTCATCAATGTATACATTATAGATGTTTATACTTATGTCCTTACACTTATATTGTTACTAATGGATCTGGACCCTAATGGATCTGGACCCTAATGTATCTGGACCCTAATGGATCTGGACCCTAATGGATCTGAACCCTAATGGATCTGGACCCTAATGGATCTGGTCCCTAATGGATCTGGTCCCTAATGGATCTGGACCCTAATGGATCTGGACCCTAATAGGGATAGGCGCAATGTATAGCTAGGCCTAATACATAGAGCCTCCAATACAGCTGACCCCTAATAGTTCCCGCCCCTAATGGGGTAAGTGACCCGCCCCCAATGGGGTACTAGTGACCCCCACCGCATTACTAACATTCCTCTTGAAGATGCGTATGACCCCGTTAGAGGTCACCGAGATCAGCCAATAGGAGTCGTAGGACCACTGCAGCTGTATCACCGGATGAGACAGGTAGGTGACGGGGAAGAGGAGCGTCGGCTTGTCGATGTCACACACGGCTATCACGTAATGGTGCTGCGAGGTACTGTGCGGGGGGGGGGGTAAAGGGGTGTAAGGGGGGGCGGTGTAAGGGTGTAACGCGTTCTTATGTTAGAGCGTGGTGGCATACACAAAATATTGATTTAAATCACGAATTTTATCGGTCGATTTAAATCCGATCGACCGGGATATAAACTATTTATAAGATGCGAACGGAATATGGTTTCGTAAAAGTGTCGCGTCGAAATTATAATAGCGTTTTTAAAAAATTGTAAAAGTAAAATTTTAAATGAATTCCACAAACGAATCAATAAAGATGATCACTCGTATTGAAGTATGCGTAGAGTCTACATATACTGTCTATGTAGACGTACAGACTCGGTTAGTTGCTGATTAATGCTGATGTAAATGTGCCACTAGACGTTACGATTGGCAAAGCTAAAGATTACACAACACGGATGCTTTATATAGCCCCACCCCCCCCATGTTACATCTCAGCACATATGAACTATATCAGATACTACAGCCGCGCTAAGATTTACACGCGGACACACACGGAGACGAGGCCGATAGCCTATCCAATGAAACGTCTAGTATCGCGCCGATTACAGCGACGATTAGCTCGGTGACATCTGACAGACGGACACGGCGGAGGCGCTACGGAATATATAGGTCGGCGTTTAATATCACGAGGGCTGGGGCTTACACATCTTGTCGATGATTAAATATAGCGTTAATGATATAGTAGTACTATACTATACTATAATAGTACGATATCGACGAGGTACGCCACTGATAGTGGTAAGGTGGTAAGGTGGTAATCGCCCTTCATCGTCGCGGTCTAACTCGGATCTAAATTAAAACGGAAATGAATGGTAACTATCGGTATTAAAATCATCGTATAATGGCTCCGGATCAATGAACTAGTCTACTCGGGTATGTAAAGGTAACCGCATATGTATCGCCAGGCTTTCGATTAGCGTACTTTATTATATGCTTTATAGCGCGGTGCAATAGTAATGTACGCTAGACTGTATACTATGTGAATGTTATATCTATACAGCGATGTTTAATTAAATTTGTGATAATTAAGATTTGTTTATTTCTATTTTTAATCACTGACTATATATTATTTAACAAAATATATTATATGTACATATTATTTTATATATAATATATATATATATATATAATAAGTATGTTTACATATAATATACGTATAATATATGATATATTATACATAGGTTCATAATTTGATTAATAATATATTTGTATATATATATATAATAAGTATTTTTACATATATTATACATAGGTTCATAATTAGATTAATAATATATTTGTATATATATATATATATATATATATATATATATATATATATACTATTTATTATGTAAACATAATTATTATAATTATAATAATATTATATTATTTTAATATTTATATAATTTTATAATATATTACATTATTTAATTATATTAATTTATAATAAATTAATATAATATTAATTTAATTTATCAAGTTATTATAAATTATTAAATAATCTATTAATTTAAATAATTTTAAATAAATAAAATGTATTATATATTTTAAGACTATTATAATAATATAATAATCAATCTAAAAATAATATACATCTATATAATTAGAATACAATAATATGTATATTTAAATCAATAATATATATTCATAAATTTAAAATTTGGTTTATTATCTGTTGATATGTCCTATCTGAAATATTTTATAACAAATATTTTTAAATGTAAAAATCTGAAATTACATTATAATATTAATTAAATATTAAATAATCTGTAATACAAAATGTTTATATTAATATTTATAAAATGATATTATTAACCGATAATGTTTATACTAACTTATCACTTTTATTTTGATTTTTGGTTACTAATTTACTATGTAAATTAAATTCATGAGATGATATTGCTATGATATTTTGATTTGATAAAGCGCAAATCGGAGGTTCATCTTTATATAATATGTTATGAGGTGGATCTTCATTTGTTATTGTATATATAAGTTCCATTACCATATAGATGTAATAAAAAATAACTTGATATTATATAATGTTATGTAAAATCTATTTAATCATAGTAATGCATAATATATTATTAAATAATCAAAATTGAACGATCATAATATAGAGGTCATAGGTTAATACGACCGGTTAACATTAATTCTGAGAACTATAGAATATAACTACGTTCTCTATATTATGTGTTCATTAATAAGGAATTAGTTAATTTGAATTCATTATGGTGATTTACTTTATTCATTTATTCAATTCACGTGCACTCAAAAATACACTTATTTAGCATTTACACTACTATGTGTACGTTTACTATGTTAATATGATAACATCATAATATAATTAATTGATTTTTCACAGGCATCCTATAACATATTGCATAATGTCTTTATACATTGTAATGCGACACCTATATATATATATATATATGGCTAGATACATACTATTGAGTTGTATTATTTTATAAATGTATGTCTATTAATAGACATTTAAGTATATACACTTATATATACTATATATATATATATATACATACTATATACTTACTATATACCTACTTATATTTATTATATATATACCTACACTTAATTAAGTGTATATATAACACCATACGTGTGGTTTACTATATAATATATTATAATATATGCGGTAATATATTACCGTGGTAATTAATATGTTTTAAAGATACAACTTAAATTAATTTATTTATAAATAAATAAAGTATAAAAGGTTGTAATTTAAATATGAACATGACAAAATGTTTTAATTTCAATATAAATAGTATTATCATATGATAATATTATATTATATTATAATATTAGAATTATGCAATAATGTATACCTATACCTATTGTGATAGGTGATATCGCTTCTCATGCCATACACACTTTTGATGAGAGCGGTATACCTAGGTATGCCTATAGGCAGCTGGACAATGTCCATTGGACATATATCTATAGCAGAGGACATATCAGTTTTCGGTGAAAACCTAAGAAGAACATGATGCAAACCTCCACCACATAATGAAATGCACACGCTGTACGCGCAGAAGGACTGATCTTCAATAAACTCAAATTAAAATAAAGCAAACATGCATTCACTTCTTCCAACACCTTATATAACATCGAGGTTATAGGAGGTCTTGATACTTCGCGGTCTCAACGAGGTAGGAGTGAAATCATATCGTGAAATAATTAACTCGATACAAGACATCAAACCACTAAAGAATATATATATATATAGGTCATAGCCATATAGATCGTACATTGTCGACGGTGCTATGCATATTAATATTCATAGCACCGTCGACAATGTACGATCTATATAGGCTACGACCTATATAGGCCTACGTATGCCTATATTGTACGACGTACATTGTCCCCTTTTACAATACTTATTGACCCACACGCAATTGCGTATAGTTAACTATGAGTGCTGGAACGATTTTGTATGTAGGAGGGACCAACCAATCAAAATAAATTGTGTGGTAAAAGTAGGGGGGACCAATAGATATGAGGTCCCCCTAGATTTTAAAGTGGGGGACATATTCCCCCCGTCCCCCCTTGTTGCAGCGCCCCTACACGCAACCAGTGACTTTTTAAGTGGTATTTAGTGGACGATTTCCCTACTAACTTTTGAAATTGTATCCACACAAAAAATTAGTTTTCATAGTCAATTATATCATAATCCTTTACTTAGTATAAATATGGAGATGTATTTTATTAAATTATTATTCCTACACCGAGAAAAAAAGCTAGTCAAATGTATTAGTTGAATAGTCATTTCAATAGATATTATAGGAATTTGTATTTATATTATTCATTGACTAATATAAAACACTAGTCAAAATAAATTGAATCATAGGCATTATTTAACAAAAAGTTAGTAACATTTACTAGTGTACTAGTCATTTCAATAAATATCATATTAATTCTCGATTAAGATTTATCATTGATATATAATTATAATCAAAATAAATTGAATCATAATTCTAGTCATTATTTAAAAATAAGTTAGTAAAATTTACTTATTCATTACATACCATATTCATTATAGATATAAATATATTAAACAATGATATATATACCTATGGACTAGGGGCGCGGGAAGTTATATTTCACAAAGGGTGAACCAATTTATAATATATTATTAGTATATATATATACTTACTTACTTACTTTATTTTAGTCGAGTTCATAATCTTCTTGCAATTGCTTTCCATCCTTCTCTGTCCATCATAGGTGTTCTTAATTCGTCTTCTTTACAGTCACAGTTCTTTAAATTTTCTATGAAAGTCTTGGGTTGTCTCCCTCTGTTTCGTATGCCGTTCTTTGGCTACCATACAATTAAGTTAAGCGCTACAACCTATAGGTCGTCGGTGTGCCTTATGCAGTGACCTGATAGTCGTAATTTTCTTTTTGTTATCACCTCAGATCTGAGGAAGATCTCGAGATCTTTGGCATACCGCTGTACAGTTGTGTATTGGTGACCTTACCTTTCCATGATATATGTGTGTCCATTCTAAGTAACCTGGTATAATAACCATCGATTTCTTACGCATTGTGGAGTCGATTGTCCAGCATTCGCCACCATATAATAATATAGGTTCGATTGTAGCTTTGAAAGTTCTTATTTTCAGACTGATTTCATTTTGGAATTTCATCTTGATTTCATCTTGTGTATTGCTGATTATGGTAAAGTTTTGCGAATTTCAAAATCCTTTTCTGAGTTATCCATCTATGACCCCAGATATTTAAAATTTGTAACATTGTTAATCAGCGTGCCACAGTTTTCTATTCTAATGTTGACCGGGATTGTGTGATTGGACGTCATGACTTCGGTTTTCTCTGAGTTCAGCTGAAGAACAATGTTAGTGAATTATGTTTCAATGAATGTTAATAGACGCTGAGCTTGTTCGACGTATTGTGATACAAGTTCTATAGCTTTTGCGTAACTGAGGTCTGTTAGCTGTACTGCTGGATGTCGTCTCCCTTGTAGTTGTATTATTTCTAGTCCGAATTCTGCTTCTCGTCCTTCGATGGCCTGTCGCATGGCGTAATCCAGTGTGATTACAAAGAGAAAAGGCGCTAGTGTGTCACCTTGCAAGACTCCGTTTGTTATTTTAAATTTGTCGGTCTCTCAGTCAGGTGTTATAACTTTAGCGTGTGTCTTTATACGTTAAGGTGATCGCTTGTATAATGTTGTGGGGTATACGGTATACTTTATGATGTTAGTATACGGAGCATTATTTCTCTGTTGATAATGTGAATGCCTTCTTAAAATCGACAAAAATGATAATAGCCTTAAGATTGTGATGTTTCATTCCTTCGATTACGCGTCTGAGAGCTAATATGTGTGATATCATAGATCTTCCAGGTCAGAATTCGTTCTGATTCTGACGTAGTATGGGGTTTATGTATGGTTTAATTCGATTTAGTATAATTCTATTCTACATATTAGCTGATATTACTGATAGTGCTATGCCTATGTAGTTCCCTGCTTCTTTAATATTACCGGATTTGGGAAATGGGACGATGTTGCATATTATCCATTGCGATGGTTTTCGTGTCACGTGAGTATCGTGTTAGTGAACTCGAGCATGATGTCATCGAAGTTGCCGTATTTTAGGATTTTAGATCGATTCCGTCGGGCCCTGCAGCTTTACAGTCTATACGATTTCCATTTACCTTGCTATATATTCGTTAGTAAAAGGTTCAGTTTGTATAGCGAGAGTACTTTCACTGAGAGTCTTAATTTGTATGGAACTTGTTTCATGTTCCTGTACCTAGCAGTTTCTTGAAGTGTTCGTGTCATTTTCTTACACGATCCTCTTTTCTAATGACCTTGATTTACCCTCTTTTTAGGTTTCTCCGTCCAGTAACTTTGTTAATTAACTTCCAGCTCTCTGCATGTTTAATTTGTTCATTGGATTGTTCAATACGTTTGATATTTTGACTTTATAATTTCAGCTTCAATGGTGTCGTATTCTTCTTGTAGAAGTTGTTTAGTTTTAGATAGTTTTTCTTGTGAATCATTTGTGTTTAGAACGTTTTTCTTAAGACCTATGTGCAATAACTTAATAATCTCATTTTGAATTTGCCATGATATTAGATATATTTTCTTAGTATTATCAGTTACAATATTTAACCATGCATCTAATTGGGGAATTTCATTTTATCTTAATTTAATAGTTATTTTTAGGAATTTACCAAAAAATGTATTTTACTTCTAAAAGTTATGTTTTCTTGAGCAATGTATCTTATAGAAGTAAAAATAGCTCCCACAACAATATTTGTATTGTAGTCTATACGTCATTTTTATTATATATAATCATTACATCTTAAATACTATTTTTATTTTTCGCTTCTATTGACATACGATGCATATTAGATTTTCCAGAACTTGTAAATCGTTCCATTGTCTTTTTCCAATATGAATGACTAGTAATTATAAATTCTTATATATTATTATTAGTTATATGAATGAATTTAAAACAATATTTTAGTTTTATTTATTATAATATTCCAAAACTTTCATAATTATGTTTATTATTTCAATTATATAGAGTGAACTTAAGTTAAAATGGAGGTCATTTAAAATTGACATAATTATGTCCATTTTATTAAAAAATATTAATTTAAATCTAATAAATAATAAATAATATTCTGACTAAAAAGTGAAGATTATAATATGTATTTGACTAATAATCGCTATCTACTAACTTACATTTTCTCTAAATTATTAAAAATTATTAAATTATTTTGTAAATATTCGCCAGAATAAAGATATCCGGATATCCCTTATTTATAAATGGGGGGGGGGGGTCCGGACACCCACGACCTCCATGTTCCTTCGCCCCTACTATAGTAGGACTATCCATATGTAATATAATGTATATACTATGTTTGCCATATACATATAATATCATGTATATGTGATAGGTTTTTATAATTTGTATATACCCTATATATTAAAAGATGTAACCACTATTATATCTATATAATATTTTTATATATTTAAACAAATTCAATATATATATATATATATATATATATATATATATATATATAGTATATAGTATATATATATGATGGTGATGATGATATACGGTTTATTATGTACTACACTATATAGTATTGTAGTAATAGCAGTAGTACGGCTGATAGCGTAGGTTTATTATTGTAGAATAGACTACATTTTTCGTAACTATGTGTCGCGTTATCTCTACAATGTCCTACAAGTGGCTGACATATGACGATATCGTAGGTTTATTCTTGTAGATTGAACTACCATTTTCGTAACTAGTTCACGCATTATATTACATATATATATATATATATATATATATATATATATATATTATGTATCTGGTATTATATATACCTTAACTTTACGTCGAGCTTTCTCGGCATAGCATGAAACGTTGTCTCCATTCATATCTGTCTCCCATCGCCGTCTTCAGTTCATCTGTAGTGCATCCGCTGTCGTCTCTAAGTTTCGCAGTATACGTCTTCTGCAGCCGTCCAGGTTTTCGTTGTCCATGTAAAGGTTCCCATAGAAGCACTTCGCTGATAATTTCTTCTCTGCTTCGCCAACGATTTCCCGAGAAAAGCATCATATGTTGTCTAATCGTTATATTAGGGATATTTCCATATAATTCAATATTAGACGTATGATTTTGCCATCTTTTTAGCTTTAAGGCAGCACGTAAATTCTTGTGTATGCTCCATCAATATTTTTCTCTTAAGAAGATGTTAATGTCCATGTGATGGAACCATATACAAGGATGGATTCGACTGTGGCTCTAAAGAAATTTTTCTTCAACTTTATAGAGAGATTATATTATCATATTGATGTCATATTGTTGAGTGCGGCCCATGCCTGGCCTATCATTACTTAACGTCATGATAAGTAGATGCGACGTAGCTTCCAAGATACTTGAAATCGTGTTCTTGTTTGATGATCTTACACTTTAGACTTTTTATACCATTATTATTTGTCTGTTTCAGAGAGATATATTTTCGATTTTATGTATACATGCTATAGCTTTAATTCTTCTGCTAATATTCTTCGCATAAATGCTATAGCATTGTATTTGCATCTTTAACGTTGTCTGGCGTAATGGCTAGATCATCAGCATACTCAGTATCAGTTATGTACATTAATATTGCAGGATGTAATTGCAGGATTTCGACGTTTTGTTTAAGGTGAGATCGAGATGTTTGTTATCATCTAGTGATTTTCTCGATACATAGTCTAGATATATTATAAAATGGAAAGGTGCAAGCGAGTCTCCTTGTAATACACCAGTAGTTATCTCGAAGTATGATCTATCTCCATCTGACGATCTAACTATTGATCTTGTATTTCGATAGAGTATCATAACTGATTCTACAGTCAATTTTTTATAGTGTGGTTTAGCAAGGTATTATTCACATAATTATATTTAAAATAAGATTGAATAAAATCACAGTTACTCCTGGTATAACATCTTTTTTAGACGTCAATTTAATATTTAAAATAATAGGATTACACAAGTTATAGAATATTTTATACATGTAAATGCAAGTCTTGTACTTACAAATATCATATAGGATATAATATATTCTAAAGATAATATTTTATTTTCTTTAATAAATGAAACAGTTGAAAAATCATTTGGTTTATTACAAATTATTTTTTAAATATTTTTTTTGAATTAAATAAATGCTATTTAAGTTTTATACATAGGGAAGAGTACTCGAATACCGATACCCTAACAATAAATCACCATAACTTTATTATTTCTCAATTAAATATTTCCAAATTTTATTTATAGTACCTAAGTATTAAGTAGGTATATAATAATAGCTATTTTAAAATTTAATTTAGTTTGTTTAACTCTGAGATAACAGGGGTGTCGATATTACAGGCATTGCCTCGAATACCGACACCTTGGCACATAATAGGATACCCTAAATAGCCTATCGATACCCTAAATATATCGATATTTATATATACCATATATTATTTAATACACGCTATCCAATCAGAATTAAATGCGCGTTACTTTTAGTTAACACACGCAATTCATACATTGTTTTCCTAAAATTAATTTTCGAAAATATTATAAATATTAAGTTTGAAATTACTTAATTATAATGCGAATATTGTAAGTACATAGGAGTTTTATATAGTTTCTGAAAGACTATTTAATTTCAAGTAGAAACAATATATAATATGTATAAAATAATATAACATAACGATACGTAAATTATTAGAGTAATGGACCTAATAAACTAATAACGCTGATTGGTTATATAATTGAAAGGGTGACGATATTAGGGGAAGGGAGGGTAATTTGGCCGATGCGGGTAATTTGGCCGACTCTAATATCTCAGAAACTATTAATGATACCAAAAAAAAATCTATAAACAATTTATAGTATTTCATAATATCTTTAAGAATAGTTACAATTTATTTTAATAAATAATCAATAATTATTAGTATTTATTGATTTTTATAAAAATCCGGAATTTAAACAAAATAGGTGTTTGTTAATCTGTTTGTCATTTCATAAATACATGTTGGATTGTGATTGGTAATTTGGCCGATGCGGGTAATTTGGCCGACTCTAATATCTCAGAAACTATTAATGATACCAAAAAAAAATCTATAAACAATTTATAGTATTTCATAATATCTTTAAGAATAGTTACAATTTATTTTAATAAATAATCAATAATTATTAGTATTTATTGATTTTTATAAAAATCCGGAATTTAAACAAAATAGGTGTTTGTTAATCTGTTTGTCATTTCATAAATACATGTTGGATTGTGATATTTTTTAAACCCAAATAAAATATAATATGATCTTGATTCTATATGTAAATATCTACATATTATATCAATATGATACAAAGCTATTGCTGAAATAACAACGTACGTCAAATCGGGTAATTTGGCCGATGAAAGTCGGGTAATTTGGCCGATCATTAACCAATCAGATATCAGATATTAAAATGATAGAATGTATATACAAATTGAGGGTGTATCATTGAATTGTATATGATTTTAATATATAATTTATAATATAGATGGACATACCTCATATTTAATATATATTTATATATTTTTATAAGGATTTATATATATATATATATATAGATACCTACATATATTAAAATCCATGTTATAATATTTGTTATATATATACATATATATAATATCATTAATATTAATAATTAATAATGTCTAACATATTAATTACATTTAATTGTATACTTTATTTATAAATTATCAAATATTATATAAATGTATTGATATTACACTTATACAATATATATATATATATATATATATATATATAATATATAAAATTCCTAATTATATAATGATGATTCTATATCCTATACTATATAATTATAATATTTTTAATTAGGCCTATATAAACGAATGAAAACATATACATTGAAACCTCTCTATAAGACATTTTTATAAGAATATGTGTATCATATTTGGTTGGAATTCAACTTTTCCACATTACAAAAACCTCTATAACAAATATTATTTAGGAAACACCTCTTTATGAGACAATTATTTTTAGTTTGTTTTGGAAATGTTACCTCTCTATATTACACAATTTGATGTAATAGTTTATATCTAAATTTAGGTTTATATTATAATTATACCTAACAGGTATGAAGAACTATTTAATAAAAGGTAATATACTGATTGTATTCAGTACAACAATTATCCAAACAAGTGTTAACAACTATTTTAAATTAAATTAAATTAAACCATATGTGATAGAAATATATTTCTAATCTATTATTTTGATTACTACTTTTAGATAAATAAATTTACTAAATATATTAGAGAGGTTTCACTGAATATATAAATAAATGATTATTATATAAATACAATACAAATATCTACATTTATTTTCTAATCTATATATTATTGTATATCCAAAAAAATATGATAATTTCGTTTTAATAAAAGTACTATTGTAACCTATATTAAATATTCTAATATCAATCTGATATATTGAAGATTATTTTCTAATTAAAATATTATTATTTTGTTGCTAATTATTGTTTATAAAGTATATATTTAATACACACAATATAGGTAATATCAATAATTGTGTATTTATAAATATAACTATTCACATATGAGTGAGTAATTTTTGTATATTCTTAATCCTTACCAATTATAATATATATATATATTTATTTATAAAAAGTATTATACTCAATATAATTTATTCTGATATATATTGAAGATTATTTTCTAATTAAAATATTTTTATTTCATTGCTAATTATTGTTTATACATTATATATTTAATACACACAATATAATATCAATAATTGTGTATTTATAAATATAACTATTCACATATGAGTGAGTAATGTTTGTATATTTGTAATCCTAACAATTATAATATATTTATTTATTTATAAAAAGTATTATACTTAATATCATTTATTCTGATATATATTGAAGATTATTTTATAATTAAAATATTGTTATTTTGTTTCTAATTATTGTTTATACATTATATATTTAATACACACAATATAATATAAATAATTGTGTATTTATAAATATAACTATTCACATATGAGTGAGTAATGTTTGTATATTTTTAATCCTTTTTAATCCAACAATTATAATATATTTATTTATTTATAAAAAGTATTATACTCAATATCATTTATTCACCTAAATCGAATTTCTCGAACGTATCTCAACGTATCGACATAAATGAATACATCGTGACACAATTGTATACATTGAATAGATTGAGTAGATGAATCGACTGATTCATCGATATTCTCCGCACAAATTATACAATTAACATTTATTTCACTGGTAATTTTCTTTTTCTTGTTATTCACCGTCTTTTTAACCACCTTCTTCGTCTTATCAGCATTTGCGTTTTCTAAGTATTTTTTATACTGCGAATCAGTAATAATTGCTGCGAATCCACGTCGTTTACCTTATAAAGAATTAAAATACCAATTAAAATATCATTTAAAATATCACTTATAATATATATTTATAATTACATTAAATACATATTGTGAATTAAATATAAATAAAAAAAGTATATAAATAAATAAGATTTAGATCATATTTTATTAAATGTGTTAAGTATAAACATTTAACTTCTGTTATTACCTATCACTTTACCACTGCATACTTGTATCGATATAATATGTCTATCGGTTGTATAGCGAATATTATTAGATAGATATATATATATATAGTAATACCAAAGATTTTCCGAAGGTGTAGTAGTAGTAGTAGTAGTAGTAGTAGTAGTAGTAGTAGTAGTAGTAGTAGTCGTAGTAGTAGTAGTAGTAGTAGTAGTAGTTATAGTAGTAGTAGTAGTAGTAGTAGTAGTAGTAGTAGTAGTAGTAGTAGTAGTAGTAGTAGTAGTAGTAGTAGTAGTAGTAGATTTACTTTTTAGATAGGATTACAATTTAATCGAAATTGTTAATAAATAACCAATAATTTTCTCGCATTTTAATTTATTTTTTAGTTTTTTTTTTGTGTAATTAAAATATACGAATATTAAAAATTGCTAATAAATAAAATCACTTAATTGATTGCCTAATTATTCTAAAGCACCAATATCGCAATTGGAGTTATTCTACAAATCATAAATAACCAACAACCAACAACCAAGCCGGATCACTACAACAACATGGTAAACACGAACATAAACCGAAGATTTAAGAGAACAGCCAAAGTACCAATGTTGAAGTTACGTGGTACAATGAAGAAGAGTATATACAAGAGGGCCACGGTGAAGAAAACGAGTTGTATGAAAAATAGGACGGGTGGACGTATTATCAAGAAGGCTACGATGAGACGTACACCGGCTAAGAAGAGTAGATCGACGTCGAGAAAGGCTGGATCGAAAAATCTGAAATCCCAAAAGAGCATGTGTATCAAACCTTTATCGATGAAACGACAACAAAAGAAGAGGGTGTTTTCGAAGAAACTCAACATATGTAAAAATACGTTGAAATTGAAAAAATACTCACAATCTCGAAGCAGGTCATCTATTAGACGTGTACAAAAGAAGAGAGTGGCATCTAAAAGACGTTCTGTAATCAGGAAGCCAACGAAAGCAAGAAAATCCTCAAAATCTCGAAGCAGGTCATCTATTTGTCGTGTACAAAAGAAGAGAGTGGCATCTAAAAGACGTTCTGTAATCAGGAAGCAAAAGAAAGCAAGAAAATCCTCAAAATCTCGAAGCAAGTCATCTATTAGACGTGTACATAAGAAAAGAGTGGCGTCTAAAAGACGTTCTGTAATCAGGAAGCCGACGAAAGCAAGAAAATGCTCAAAATCTCGAAGCAGATCATCTATTAGTCGTGTACAAAAGAAGAGAGTGGCATCTAAAAGATTATCTGTAATCAGGAAGCCAAAGAAAGCAAGAAAATCCTCAAAATCTCGATGCAATTCATCTATTAGACGTGTACATAAGAAAAGAGTGGCGTCTAAAAGACGTTCAGTAATCAGGAAGCTAAAGAAAGCAAGAAACTCCTCAAAATCTCAAAGCAGGTCATCTATTAGATGTGTACAGGAGAAGAGAGTGACATCTAAAAGACGATCTGTAATCAGGAAGCCGACGAAAGCAAGAAAATCCTCAAAATCTCGAAGCAGGTCATCTATTAGATGTGTACAGGAGAAGAGAGTGACATCTAAAAGACGATCTGTAATCAGGAAGCCGACGAAAGCAAGAAAATCCTCAAAATCTCGAAGCAGGTCATCTATTAGATGTGTACAGAAGAAGAGAGTGGCGTCTAAAAGACGTTCAATAATCAGGAAGCCAAAGAAAGCAAGAAAATCCTCAAAATATCGATGCAATTCATCTATTAGACGTGTACAGAAGAAAAGAGTGGCGTCTAAAAGTTTAGTTAAGACATTTCTTAAACGCAGGTCTTAAGTTGCGTAATAGATGAAGAAGTAAGCTAATATGATACTTGTACAGCATGGTTTAGGGTAACTCGCGTCGATGTCGACATCGATACTGTTACCCTAACGAAATGGCGATATTGTGCGCTAAGTGTCAAGCGAAACTTAGGTAAATGTTTATTCAATAAATATACGTACCAATTATCGTGTTTATTATTATTATT
>OZ025239.1:109592084-109657084 GCA_964019155.1 Osedax fenrisi
TTATCACATATTAATTAGTTATAAGTTATAAGCATATATCTAGAGGTTAAATACATCCCTAATATATATTAGGTATATACAGTAAAACCTCTCTATAAGAAAATATTTTTTTTCAGTACTTTTTTTCTTATAGAGAGGTTTTCTTATAAAGAGGTTTTTACTTTTCCAATGATTTTAAGAATTAATTTATAATTGAAAACGCACTATATAACCTATAGGTTATATATATACTATTATATTATATAGTATATTTATTTATTTATATTTATGTAAAAGTATTAATCAAAAGAATATTTTAGAAATATGATTACTAAGTTAATACATAATGAAATTTTATTAGATTTACATTAGCAATTTTAAATTATGAATCATATTTGATGAATATAATATAATGCATATTATAATAATCTATTATTTAACAATTAATTTTATAATATAATCAATTGTATCAATAATACATGTTAAGGATACAATAACATTTATTAATTAATTTGAATAAATTCAAGAATAAAAATAACATGTATTAATTAATTTTAATAAATTTTAATAAATTTATGGATATACAATAATAATTATTAATTCATTTAAATTCATTTCGAGTTATTTATGTAATATACAATATTTGTAAGAAAAAATAATATTTTGTATACAATAAGTTTCTTATAAAGAGGTTTTTCTTATATTTTTCTTGTAAGATTTTCTAATAAAGAGGTTTTTTTAATGTGGAAAAGGTTGAATTCCAACCAAATGTGTGAACAATTTTCTTATAAAGAGGTTTCTTATAGAGAGGTTTTACTGTATTAGGTATATATTAGGTATATATATATATATAGGGTATACCCTATAACCAATTAGCGCGCAGCGTGTGAACTATTCTGATTTTCATAAAAATCGCGTGCGTTATAAAATTAATACCACCAATGAAGCTACATCTAATAATGTTATTATTAATTAATAAAATAATACAAATTAATAAATTAATTACTAATTAAATTATATAAAATTATTTATAAATTAAATTATAAATAATGTAATCGTAATTTATCTGATTGGTTGTTCAATAATATATAGTTTATCTAGTGGCATTTAGGGTATCAGTATTATAACTCAGGGTGTCCGTATTCGGACATAGGTACCGAATACGGACACCCACGTTATCTATTGAATAAAAATATTAAATAAAATGTTAAAATCACAATAATATCTATAATCATATAATATTAATATATTGTAATTTTTGAATACAAATATCGAGTCATAAAATGTTAAGACTATTTATTGTTAAAGTGTTTGTATTAGGTAACATCCCTCTATATAAATATTATTATACACGTATACATACCTACTATTAATTCAATCTTTTTAATATTCCACTCTAGCTAAATCCAATTTAGATTAAAAACTTCCATTCACTATGAAACACAACTGATAGGACATCCACCGCGCTTAGGCAGGTATTCTATTACCCATCCTCTAGTAATACACATGTCAGTATAACTGTCACTCTCGACTTGAACTCTGACCTCGAGTCGATCACATGACTCATGATAATATATACCATGACTCATGATAATTATTCATATTCGTAAATATGTCATTACAAATCTCGTTCCGTGGAGGGACACGTCCTTCGAATACATTAATTATTAACTTTATTTACTTACTTAACCATTAATAATTAAAGTAAACCCTCTATACGATCTACAGTAATCTATATATATATATATATATATATATATATATATATATATATATATAGGGCATACATCTCTTGATTCGTCATCTTCTGTATAATTACTTCTCTCTAATCTACTTTTTAATCATCATATACTATGCGTAACCTCATTCGCTTTATTTATAAAATATCTATAAATAGAATCTGACCTACTATATAATTCATCCCATTCGGCGATGTGTATTATCTCTGAGATACGAGCTCGTGTACAACTATAACGTATACCGTAACGCGCATGACGAAGCATACGTATATATATATATATATAGATGTATATATCTATGCATGGTTCATCCCTCGTAACCCTATAGCTATATCCTTATTGATCCCGGGCTAATTATAAATGTCACACTTTTCGTCTAAGACAAACGATATTTACTCCGGCGGCGCAATTTAATTTACATTTCTATTTATATCTTTTTTAGCTTCGTTTATATAATACATCGTATAATCATTGGTCACATATCACCACGGTAATATACTCTTGAGATAATTAATATATGTATATAAAAACTGCATGTGTGGCTCAGTGGTTAAGGCGTCAGACACACAAGCAGTAGGACACGGGTTTGACCCTCGTCCGGAACATTAATTAATTTTATAAAATGGGTCTTAAAATATTATTTAGAAGTGATCTTATATAATTGTGTATAAATAAATGATCGGCTCTCGTTAAAACCATGGATGCCTTAACATGAGAGCGGCTTCGAAGGGACATTAGAGCCATATATGGTTATAAGTGAAAACTTCATATAAGTTCCTGGATGGGATGAAAGGACTCCACCAAATAAAAATAAATAAAAATAAATAAAAATATAGGCTATCCTATCTATATTACTATACTTAGTCATTTAATTAAGTACACGACCACACACATAATTGTTTACGATGTATTAGATATATTTAGGATATAAAAGAGCTATAAATGCTTTCACAAAATGTCAAGATGATTGAAATCTCGTAACTATCATAAGTAACCCGTACTAATGTGATAGTTGTTTTAGGAATACAAATATGGAATTCTTTAAATGACGATATAAAATAAAGTCAATACAACTAGATCCTATAGATATACCTTATATGGTATATACCCCTATAATTACAAAAAAAATATGTTGCAGTTTATAATAATTAAAGAATATAAGATGAAAGCGAGATGAGGAAAGCGAAAGAATGAGGTATACTTTACGAGGTATAACTTCTATAGAAGTCGAACACTTACTGGTAGTCGTATATATACGGACTAATCCTATAGGAGAAAACCACTTATAATACAACCAAAGCCCTTTGATACAACTACGTATATCGCCATACGTTCGAATATATATAAATATATATATATATATATATATATATATATATTGTTATCTTTTATCTAAATATACACAACGCCGATAACTGTACCTACTTCATCCGTAATATTATTAATACAATACAATAACAATAACAATAACAATAACAATAACAATAACAATAACAATAACAATCATATCGTGATCGATAGCGAGCATTTCATTTGTTATTAAACACCTTATTGTGCGTGTGTGTGTGTGCGAGTGTGCGCGTGTGTGTAGGTATGATCACACTAATGATTACGCTTTGAATATATTGATGACGTAAGCATGCATTATTTCGTAATACTTTTATTATGTAATATATTCTATAATGTAATACATGTTCATAAAGTGTAATATCAGTTGGTTGGTTATTTAACGAATAACCCCTCGCGTATCACATATACAACACTAATAATAGTATTCATTTGTTGTAACTCGATATATATATATATATTATTAGTATTCCTTTAAATTACATAATAATTTGAAATGCAAATACGTAAGATTAAAAACTATGTATATATATATATATATATATATATAATAATATCAGATTGGCAAATAGCCTGTATGAAAGAAAAAGTATGGCTTGTAGAGTGTTTCACCCACTAGATTATAAGGAGAAAAATAGATAATTATATTAACATACTAAAATAATATAAAACGATAATATAACATTAGAAATAATGAGAATAATGACATTATTAAGAGAATACGAGCGTTTTGGAAAAACAGTAAAAAAAAATTAAAAATTAAATTATTTGAAATATTTAATATTTGAGATATTAATATACTCACATTAAAATATTAGATCTAAAAACGATTGATCAAATATAAAAATAAAGGTTTTATAACACGACCTATTTTTGAGAATAAATAATGATAAGAAATAATCTCTAAAAATACTGCAAAAATACGTTTATTACGTTTAAAGTTATTTTACAGAATTATTATTTTTTTTTATCTAATATAGTATTTTGGATTACTATTACTATCATAATTATATATATAAATATATATCATATTGTGGATTACTATAATATGTATATACATTTTTGATTACTATAAAATATATATAATATACATATAATATTGTGGATTATTATCATAACTATGTATAATATACATATACATACATCATATAAATATAATATTTGTATAATAAACATACAAACACATATACTATACTCTTTTTATTTAAATAAGCTCTATATTTTAATACAAAATATATGTAATTTTCAAACTTGATTTACTCAGAATAATTATTTTAGTATACTTTTATTCTTAAAAAATTCAATAACTATATAAATAATATTATTGAGCATATATGTTAATTAACTATGCTCAAATATTGAAGACATTTTCAGAATATATTAGTTATTATGTGTTTATTGACAGAATATAAGACCATATATGATAATATTTATATTATAATTATATTATAAAAATAATTGTATACAATTATTTTTATTATATTATATATAATTCTAAGCTGTCTGATGGTACCTCTGAGATTACTCACTGGTTACTAACTAATGACCTCCTAGTCAATACTTCCAAAACTGAACTTCTTAATATCTCGAAGGTACCTGTCACTTTCCCTACTCTGTCAATTGACGGTATAATAATTAAGCTTTATGTGCGCAACTTGGTGTTTTAATTGATAGTAATCTATCGTACGGTGCAGGGGTCTCATTAAGGAATACTATCGACTGCACATAAATATATAATTATTAATAATTATTAATCAATTAATATTGTATAGTTTTAATATGTAATAGTTATATATATAATTATTATAATGCATAGGTAGATATATTAATATATATGTAAGCTGAAATACTGATAATTACAGCAAAATAGTATGACTACAAAATATATTTTAAAGATGAAGCCTTTATGTTTATTATTTATTGTGCTATATTTAGAAATTTATTGTTACAAAAGAAATTTCATTTCCTTCTTCTCCTTTATGTTTTCCTGCACCAGAAAAACATCCCTTGAAATACTCTTGTGTTTTACCCATCGATGTAAAGAAATATTCTTTACATCGATGGTTAAACACTTTAGGTTAATTTGAAATGTCATTAAATAGTGGCTACAATATTATTAATAACTTTTATTTAAATAAATAACCAAGCTAATACCGCAGTTCTTAGATTTCAATGTTCAAGATCCGGCATTTTATAATGAATAAATAATTTATTATTCTCAGTTTCTTATTTCATTCTATTTCTATGTACATACTTAAGAAAATTATTTGCAGATATAATTAGTTCCACATCGGCACTGTGTGGTTTAGCGCACATAATTTTACAATTTGTACAACACGATGTAGACATTTATATCATACTAGAAAATAATAAATTTATATCAGGTATATTTTATGTCTATTTCATACTTACCTTGATAGCTTTATAACAAGTTCACGAAGATTTTATTTTCTGAATATATAATTTCTGAATGCAATAATAAATCGTTACATTGTAAGGATACATATATTATGTTCAAATCAACACTTATTAAAGTATGTACTTGCTTTATTTTTTTTTTATTTTTTTTATTTAATAAAATTTTCAAGTTTTGAAAATATATTGTCATCTGTTGTAAATCGCTCCTTAAGATTATTTACAAAAGTTTTTATAATTTATACTTTTATTGCAGATATATCTCTCATTTCAGATACATATAAAGTATGTCTTACTTCACGCTTATTTGTTCTCTTCAACTCAATACCTTTCAAGTAATGAGTACCATTGGTTTTTTCAATTGATTCGATTAACTTAGTAACCCAGCAGCCAATTAAATCGTTATTAATAATGTATTCAGCATAATCTATTAAAGTTACAAAAATTATGAAACATTATTTATTTTACTCTGAATAGTAATAGCTATAGTTTATATATATATATATATATATATATATATGCATTGTATTCTGAAATATTAAATATATAAATATGACAAACCTCAATATTATTAAGGTGTTGATGAATATCAAATATCGTAGTAGAATCGGATTGCATCTATTTTTGATATCGAGAGAATATAATTATTACATCAGCCATAAATACTAATAGATGAAGATTATGTTCATTACAAAGGTAGGTTGAAAATCCACGGGACAATTGCATGTCATTGAATTAAAATATATTATTAATGCATTTCACGATTTTAATATTATTTCAACTAGTTGATGAGTGAATTCACTCCATCGTATTTAAAATATTTTGGAAATGAGGAAATAATAAGATTATTGTACTCTGACATATTTTTTAACTATCTGGTTCTGACTCCAGATTTAGCGAAATATGATGAAATACCACTTAATGTCATAGGATATTTTTAATTTCTGGTATGTCATTGCTTGCTGCCTTCCATGCCAGACTTGTCTTATAAGACATATATGTGCATAACACCATATTGTGAATAGAGATACTACGGGCTCGCTAAACTTCTCCAAACTATAATCTTGAAATATCTTCCACTAACTATTATTATTTCCTGTATTTACAAATGTACCATCTGTCACTAACGATGAAACATCTTTCATTATTAAATTTATAACGTTACTTCCAAGAAGATTTTCCATTGATTAAATGATTGTGTACATATATGATATATGTATCTCTTATAATGGATAATAATTCTTTATGGATCATATATTGTAAATCGGTATTCATAATAATATTATCATCAGAATTATATTTAAATTTTGATGCCATCATATTCACAACTGCTCTAGCAGGGAAAGAATATTCAGGTAAAATCAGCTTATTTGCATAATAATACACCATGACGATCCTATATACGATCCTATAAGCTAAATCACTATTTGCCTTTGATATATAGTTTGCTTGCGGAGTCTTATCTGATTGTGTTATCCCTTCAATATTTGTTTGATAAGCAATACTACATTTTTTATAATATTCAGAACTTAGATGCTTCATAATGGTCTCTTTTCTATATATTACACCACAATATGTTGTTATTTGTGATCTTATTGTGCTTAGTAATGTAACAATATCGGGAAACTCCCCGCATGGTATGCATCTTACTTATATATGCATATTGCCTCCAAGAATTAATTAGAATAATAAAAATAATGTTGCTCAAAATTAAAAAATTGACTGCACAAATAAATTATTGACTTCCCATTTCTGCATTGACTGCACATTAGCGCGACCCCTGGTACGGTGCTCCTGTCAATGCAATCTCTAAATCCGCTAATCTCTATTTGAGACAAATTCGCCACATTAAAAACTATTGTTCGCCCAACATCACTAAGCGCCTTTTTAACGTCCTAATACTATCTCGAATAGACTATTGCTGTTCTCTATTCTACGGAATTAAGAACTCCGAAGTTATAAAAGTTGACCGAATTATTCCCTCATCCGTAAGATTAATTCATAGGCTTAAGCGACGCGATCATGATTTAACCGACACCCACCAATGCAATACGAAATGGCTATCGTTTAGAAAACGGTGTCAATTTAGGCTTCTCTGCTTAATACATAAAACACTATTCCTAGGCAGACCTGCATACTTACGTGGATTGCTCACTCGTCGCAACATCCTCCCACATATGCGTTCGTCTGATGCCACACTACTTGAATTACCGGTTACTCGTAACGTGATGCGTTCTCGTTCATTTACAAGCATGGTTCCTACTACATGGCATCTGTTGCTTTACCGCCTACGAAGATTGAAGTCGTCTCACGTCTTTTCTAATAGTCTCAAAGACTCTTTAAATTTAAACTTAAAGTAACCCTTTCCTTGATGTTGATCTGGTTCCATCTCTATTTTTATATATTATATTGCTACCTTATTTACTGTTATTGTTTCGTTTTGTTTGTTCGTTCCCAATACCAGTAAGGGTAATCGTTCTTTACCATATTCGGTGTATAAATAAATCATCATATCCTATCCTATCCTATATAAAATATAATTTAAACAAAATAAAAAGTAAACTACATTTTTACCATTATTGTACGAGTTGTATTTCCAAATATAGATAATATTTTCTCATTTCGCTATATTAAACTATACAGAGCAGTTCAATATGCATATTACAGAATTGTAATATCTTAAGAATTTTTAAACTTATTGACAATTAAAAAATATAAAAATCCCTATCTTTTTACATTAAATTTTCAAAAATTTTCAAAATAAGCGTAACCCTTTAATTAAAATTAAACAAAAATTAACATTTTTTGTTAATCAATTTTGCATATAATTTATATTGGAGACAGGCATATTGATAATGGCGTCTCAACTTTCAAGGTGGGGATTCGTCAAGTCCTATGCCTCGGGATGATAATTGCGCCAAGAGTATGATCACTGGCAACATTTGCTGCCAGTAAATGCACCTTTACTCCCAACTAAATATCATGATATAGCCGATTATCGCTATCGATGTAACTCAATATAACACATTCACAAATAATCTACAATTATATTAATAAATGTTGTATATGTATATAACACATACATATAGCTATATAAAAAATATTGTATTATTTAATTTAAAATACTAAAATGATAATCTGAATTATTGAACGTTGTCTGAGAAACCTGAGTTAGACAGTTTCACTACATTAACATCGTAATCATGTTCAACGACATCACACAATAGTACCACCGGATAGGATAGACCTTATAGAGAATATATATATATACTTACTTGTTACTTGTTATCCCGTGACTCTAAATCGTAGAGGAAATCAATCGAAGAGGCATCAGCAACACGTTTTCTCCAGCCATATCTTTCGTGCACATCTTGTATTAGATCGTTTACATCTCATTTAGTACATTTAACAATGTTATCAATCCATTGAGATTTGGGTCGTCCTTTTTTTCGAGTTCCTTCAACTGAACCTTGCATTATAGTTTTGCACAGGTTGTCGTGTCTGGAGACATGGCAAACCACTTCAGTTTGCGACTTTTATCGTTTTTAGGAGAGGTTCGTAAGTTCCTAACAACATGGTTATACTATTGCGCACACACACGTTCGTAATCCTATCTTGATATTTGATGCCAAGTAGTTTTCTGTGTGCTTCTCGCTGACGTAGATTGGGCAAGCCTTATTCTAATTTCATTATCACTTTTTCCATCGCTTGTAATTGTGGAGCAAAGGTAAACAAATTTATCTACTTCTTCTAGATTATTTCTATACAGTGTTATATCTACACATTTTGCATTGTTAGTATTTATCATAACTTTGCTTTTTTCATCACTTATTTCCATTCCATAACGTGATGTACTCTTTGCTAATTCGTCTGTGAGATGTTGGAGTTCTGCATTGGATCCGGCTAGTAAATCGATGTCATCGGCAAACTTTAAATTCCAAATTGGTCTACCGCCTACAGAAATAGATGTAGCATGTTTTATCTCAATTTCACTCATAATTTCTTCAAGGAATAAGTTAAATAATGTTGGTGAGAGCAGACAACCTTGACGTAATCGAACCGTTGTGTTAAAGAACGGGCCTGCCATATTATTGAGTAGTACAGCACTTGTGGAGTTTGCATACAAAGATTTTATCATCATAAGTATATCATTATTAATTCCAAATTTGCATAATGCTGACCACATCCCTTCATGATATACTCCATCAAAAGCCTTCTTGAAGTCTATACAATTGTGATAGAGATCTTTATGGCTATCTAGATGCTTCTCAATAATATTTCTGCAATTAAACACTTGTTCAACTGTGCTCCTTACCTTCCTGAAACCGAATTGCTCCTTTGATAGCACTCGTTCAATTTGAGGATTTAATCGTTTGTATATATATATAATAAATTATTTCTATATTTACGATTATTTTATAAAATCTTTAACATTATCTTTATCCGTCCTCCGATTAAAAATAATAATATTATATAACAATTAACGAGTATATAATAAGTAACACCCCTATAGGGGTATTGTGTAATTATAAAATCATATTTGTGAAATAGCCGTCACTGCTAAGCCTCTTCGATATCCGTAACAACTGAACTAGGGGCGCTGGAACGATGGTGTGTATGTAAGGGGGACCAACCAATCAAATAAAGTTGTGGTAAAAGTGGGGGGGGGGGCAATATATAGGAGGTGCCCCTAGATTTTAAAGTGGGGGGGACATATCCCCCCGCCCCCCACTGTTTCAGCGCCCCTACCTGCAACATACATACGTACGTTAAGATGACTAAATGTGTATATATATATATTATGAATTTTATATCCGCTATTTGGTTTTTAAGGGTTTATAATCTTAATATTACGTATACAAAAAGATGTCGATGATTGGTTTCATATGCGACTGTAATTTCAAAATTAACATGGTAAATATAGGAACATATTGTAACAAGGTAATTTTTATATTTATAATATTCGTACTGATATAAACATTAGTATCGTACGCGCGCTCGTGTGTGCGTTCTTGCGTACGTATCGACTTCTGGCGAAACTCGCACAACAACAACAACAACAACAACAACAAAAACAATAACAACAACAACAACAACAACAACAACAACAACATCATCATACGTTATGAACGTATTCCTCACGCGCCGAGTTAGATAGCTTAAATCGGTTACATTATATCCCATTTCTTGTTTATATTTCAAGTGTAATTAATTAGACGAACTATATATAGGTACACCTATATGTATGCATACTACAGCATACTATATATATATAGTACTATAGTACTATAGTATACTATAGGTATGCATACTATGCCTGAACTACGTATATATATTAATTATATATATATATATATATATTGTATAATTAATATATGTATGTGAATGCGTATCTGCGTAGGTATATATACAGGTGAGTACTTAGCTATTACCCCCATTAACCGGCTTTACACCTGTATGTTATCCCCGGTTACATCTATATTACACACACATACATATATATATATATATATACATATATATATATATATATATATATATATATATATATATACATATATATATATGGCTGAATTATTAATGGCGACGCCTGGCGGTAACCTCGCGCGGGCGCGCGTAACTATGACGTAACTACGCGGTAACTATGCGGTAACTATGCGGTAACGCCGGCGCCACTCGGCGGCGGCGGCGGAGAAACAATACATAATGGCCAGATCGCTATCTTTTAGTGTAGCCGTTAGAGTCCATCCGTCCGTCCGTCCGTCCGTTGTCTTCGCGGACAGCGTGCATAGCAACCGCGCCATACAATAGTATTAATAATTACCGGCATTCGATTACGATGCAATTATTGATTATAAGTTCGCGGTGCTCGGATGTGGCGACGAGGCAGCGCGATATTAAACGAATTCGAATGTATTTATAGATTATTTAAAGTTAATACTTTAGATGATGACTATCGTGTGATATCGCCTATATGTTATGTCATTTGTTATCGATTATATCAATAATATATGATATCATTGGTTACATATAACATGTATATATGTGTGTGTATATATATATATATATATAATATATATATATATGCATAAATATGTTAGTTATAATTAATATTATATATATATATATATATATATATATATATATGCATAAATATGTTAGTTATAATTAATTTATATATTATATTATATAATGGGGCAACATAAAATACTCCCAATATAGATTAGGGTAGATAAGATTATATTATTATTTCATATTATATATAATATAACATAGGAGCTACGCATACCACCCTGTTATCCATATCTACGTATGAACGACATTGAACGATCCTGTATACATATCTTGACGTATATTACAATTACGTATATTGCAATGATGTGTTGTTATCTACATTATGTAACGATAAGAACAATCGTTGACCCCTATTGAGGTCAGCGTAGTTATACGTGGAGGACATGTGTATGGCATATAAGAGCTGCGTTAACGGAGGAGGTCCGTCGGAGAATGTATAGCTCCACCTATCGTCATATCAGACCAATCATTTATCATCTAATATATATATATATATATATTGATTTATTGAAACTTTATTTAAACAATTAAATAAATCATAATTGATTTCACCAAAATGTATATATATAGAAATATAAATAATAAAAGTAAGTTAAACAATAAATACCATTAATAATAATAAAATAAAATAAACCATAAGGAGATTAATAAATAAACTACGATTGATGCGATTAATTGGATCTAATATATCTAATATATATACCCTATAGGGTGGGAGTGAATTCCATAGCTTAGCACCAATACAAATACTATAATATATATACTGCATTTAAAATACCTAATCTATATAATTTCTTATTTATATTAATATATATTTTATATTTAAAATTAAAATTGTCGGTCGATATTAACATCGTTAGAAATGCACACTATAGTATACCCACTGGATAGGTTTCACGTGTAGCGATACTAACTAAGCTGTGCTAACTAAAGCCTAATGTATTAATGATCATTGTATTACAGTTACGTTTCACGTAGAGCTCTCCCGGGAGCTTCTACCCAAACCCAAACCCAAACCCAAACCCAAACCCATAGAAGTATTCTACCCCTAGAAGTATTCTACCCCTAGAAGTATTCTACCCCTAGAAGTATTCTACCCCTAGAAGTATTCTACCCCTAGAAGTATTCTACCCCTAGAAGTATTCTCACCTAGAAGTATTCTACCCCTAGAAGTATTCTACCCCTAGAAGTATTCTAACCCTAGAAGTATTCACCCCTAGAAGTATTCTACCCCTAGAAGTATTCTACCCCTAGAAGTATTCTACCCGTAGAAGTATTCTACCCCTAGAAGTATTCTACCCCTAGAAGTATTCTACCCCTAGAAGTATTCTACCCTTAGAAGTATTCTACCCCTAGAAGTATTCTACCCCTAGAAGTATTCTACCCCTAGAAGTATTCTACCCTTAGAAGTATTCTACCCCTAGAAGTATTCTACCCATAGAAGTATTCTACCCCTAGAAGTATTCTACCCCTAGAAGTATTCTACCCCTAGAAGTATTCTACCCCTAGAAGTATTCTACACCTAGAAGTATTCTACCCCTAGAAGTATTCTACCCTAGAAGTATTCTACCCCTAGAAGTATTCTACCCCTAGAAGTATTCTACCCCTAGAAGTATTCTACCCCTAGAAGTATTCTACCCCTAGAAGTATTCTACCCCTAGAAGTATTCTACCCCTAGAAGTATTCTACCCCTAGAAGTATTCTACCCCTAGAAGTATTCTCACCTAGAAGTATTCTACCCCTAGAAGTATTCTACCCCTAGAAGTATTCTAACCCTAGAAGTATTCACCCCTAGAAGTATTCTACCCCTAGAAGTATTCTACCCCTAGAAGTATTCTACCCCTAGAAGTATTCTACCCCTAGAAGTATTCTACCCCTAGAAGTATTCTACCCCTAGAAGTATTCTACCCCTAGAAGTATTCTACCCCTAGAAGTATTCTACCCTTAGAAGTATTCTACCCCTAGAAGTATTCTACCCATAGAAGTATTCTACCCCTAGAAGTATTCTACCCCTAGAAGTATTCTACCCCTAGAAGTATTCTACCCCTAGAAGTATTCTACCCCTAGAAGTATTCTACACCTAGAAGTATTCTACCCCTAGAAGTATTCTACCCCTAGAAGTATTCTACCCTAGAAGTATTCTACCCTTAGAAGTATTCTACCCCTAGAAGTATTCTACCCCTAGAAGTATTCTACCCTAGAAGTATTCTACCCCTAGAAGTATTCTACCCCTAGAAGTATTCTACCCCTAGAAGTATTCTACCCCTAGAAGTATTCTACCCCTAGAAGTATTCTACCCTTAGAAGTATTCTACCCCTAGAAGTATTCTACCCATAGAAGTATTCTACCCCTAGAAGTATTCTACCCCTAGAAGTATTCTACACCTAGAAGTATTCTACCCCTAGAAGTATTCTACCCCTAGAAGTATTTCAAAGAAAAAGTACCTGCAAAATGTTAAAAAAAAATGAGATGCTATTTTTATTATTGTTATTGTTATTGTTATTTTTATTTGGTGGAGTCCTTTCATCCCATCCAGGAACTTAGATGAAGTTTTCACTTATAACCACATATGGCTCTAATGTCCCTTCGAAGCCGCTCTCATGTTAAGGTATCCATGGTTTTAACGAGAGCCGATCATTTATTTATACACAGTTATATAAGATCACTTCTAAATAATATTTTAAGACCCATTTTGTAAAATTAATTAATGGTCCGGACGATGGTCGAACCCGTGTCCTACTGCTTGTGTGTCTGACGCCTTAGCCACTGAGCCACACAGGCAGTATAAATTATCAGTTTATAATTATTTAAAAAATTGAGCTGGTCCTTTTTAACAATTTTTATATTAATGTATAGGGAAAGTAACCTAATACGGACACTTTAACAATAAATGGTCTTAATATTTTATGACTCATTATTTTTATTCAAAAATTACAATATATTAATATTATATGATTATAGATATTAGATTGATTTTTAAATTTTATATAATCTTTTAATTCCATAGATAACGGGGGTGTCCGTATTCGGTACCCTTTGTTATAATATGGACACCCTAAATACCACTAGATAAATCATATATTATTGATGAATCAATCAGACAAATTACAATTAATTTTATGAATAATTTATTCTAATTTAGTTAGTTAATAATTTATTTATTTTTATTATTTTTTTAATTAATAATACATTTAAGTATCTAAATAATAACACTTTTAGATTTAGCTTTATTGGTGGTATTACTATTATTACGCACGCGATTTTTATGAAAATCAGAATAGTTCATACGCTGTCCGCTGATTGGTTATAGGGTGTCCGTATTGCGACACCTAGATTGTACGTATTATGGACTTATATGACCTATAAATATTTGCTTATAACTTTATGAATATTTGATAAAAAATATAGAAATTATATATATAATTTTTAGAATGCTTTTTTTTTTAAATAATATAATGTTATACTTTATATCGATACATTTGTATATTCTTGAGAAGGTTTTAAGTTGAAAGTTTTTTTCATAAATTTAAAAACGTAATAAAAAAATCAGTTTATTGGATATATCAGCAATATTTTGATTAATTAAAAAATAAAAAATACTTTTTTAGACTATTTATATAATTATGATTATTTTATTCATTAAACATTTTGTGTGTAGGATTTATGGTTTCTGAGATACCGAGAGTGTCCGTATTCGGGCCTGTCCTTATTAGGTTACTTTCCCCTACATCTGTATGTAACCATGTGTAGTACATAATTAATAACTTACGTAATGTACTAATGTTAATATTATAATTTAGCTTACTTTTTCAATTATAAAATTATGTTTAAATTATAAAAGAAATATTAGTTCCAATACTTTTACCTAAGCGGAATTATTTGAAATGAATAAACATAGATATAAATATATATAAATAAAAAAAATATATATATATATATATATATATATTTATTATTATACATATATATAGCCTATATATTATAATAATATAGGGAAGATAAGTGAATGTGGCTGGTAATAATTTTGTAACAATGTGATAGCTAACAATTATATATAACAAATATAGATCATTGAATTATAAGAATGATAGTATAACATTTAATCAATCATTTACTATAATATATGTACCAATTTATATAATTTGATTAGTTTTTTTATACTGCTTAGAATATTATTTATCACTATTATATTATCTATTTTAATTTATTTATTTAGTTTATTGTTATATTTATACTATTATATTTGATCTCGTTGACAGGTTGATAACTCTCGATAACTATCGATATCTCTCGATAACTCTCGATAACTCACGATATCTCACGATATCTCTCGGTAACTCTCGATATCTATCGATAACTCTCGATAACTCTCGATATCTCTCGATATCTCTCGATATCTCTCGATATCTCTCGATAACTCTCGATAACTATCGATATCTCTCGATAACTCACGATATCTCTCGGTAACTCTCGATAACTCTCGATAACTCTCGATATCTCTCGATATCTCTCGATAACTCTCGATAACTCTCGATAACTCACGATATCTCTCGATAACTCTCGATAACTCACGATATCTCTCGGTAACTCTCGATATCTATCGATAACTCTCGATAACTCTCGATATCTCTCGATATCTCTCGATATCTCTCGATATCTCTCGATAACTCTCGATAACTCTCGATAACTCTCGATAACTCTGGAAAACTCTCGATAACTCTCGATATCTCTCGATATCTCTCGATATCTCTCGATATCTCTCGATATCTCTCGATAACTCTCAATAACTCTCGATAACTCTGGAAAACTCTCGATATCTATCGATAACTCTCGATAACTCTCGATATCTCTCGATATCTCTCGATATCTCTCGATATCTCTCGATAACTCTCGATAACTCTCGATATCTCTCGATAACTCTCGATATCTATCGATAACTCTCGATAACTCACGATATCTCTCGATATCTCTCGATATCTCTCGATATCTCTCGATAACTCTCGATAACTCTCGATATCTCTCGATAACTCTCGATATCTATCGATAACTCTCGATAACTCACGATATCTCTCGGTAACTCTCGATATCTATCGATAACTCTCGATAACTCTCGATATCTCTCGGTAACTCTCGATATCTATCGATAACTCTCGATAACTCTCGATATCTCTCGATAACTCTCGATATCTCTCGATAACTCTCTATAATTCTCGATAACTCTCGATATCTCTCGATAACTCTCGATATCTATCGATAACTCTCGATAACTCACGATATCTCTCGGTAACTCTCGATATCTATCGATAACTCTCGATAACTCTCGATAACTCTCGATAACTCTCGATATCTCTCGGTAACTCTCGATAACTCTCGATAACTCTCGATAACTCACGATATCTCTCGATATCTATCGGTAACTCTCGATAACTCTCGATAACTCTCGATATCTCTCGATATCTCTCGATAACTCTCGATAACTCTCGATAACTCACGATATCTCTCGATAACTCTCGATAACTCACGATATCTCTCGGTAACTCTCGATATCTATCGATAACTCTCGATAACTCTCGATATCTCTCGATATCTCTCGATATCTCTCGATATCTCTCGATAACTCTCGATAACTCTCGATAACTCTCGATAACTCTGGAAAACTCTCGATAACTCTCGATATCTCTCGATATCTATCGATAACTCTCGATAACTCTCGATAACTCACGATATCTCTCGATATCTCACGATAACTCTCGATAACTCTCGATAACTCACGATATCTCTCGATATCTATCGATAACTCTCGATAACTCTCGATATCTCTCGATATCTCTCGATATCTCTCGATATCTCTCGATAACTCTCGATAACTCTCGATATCTCTCGATAACTCTCGATATCTATCGATAACTCTCGATAACTCACGATATCTCTCGGTAACTCTCGATATCTATCGATAACTCTCGATAACTCTCGATATCTCTCGATAACTCTCGATATCTCTCGATAACTCTCGATAACTCTCGATATCTCTCGATAACTCTCGATAACTCTCGGTAACTCTCGATAACTCTCGATAACTCTCGATAACTCACGATATCTCTCGATATCTATCGATAACTCTCGATAACTCTCGATATCTCTCGATATCTCTCGATATCTCTCGATATCTCTCGATAACTCTCGATAACTCTCGATATCTCTCGATAACTCTCGATATCTCTCGATAACTCTCGATATCTATCGATAACTCTCGATAACTCACGATAACTCACGATATCTCTCGGTAACTCTCGATATCTATCGATAACTCTCGATAACTCTCGATATCTCTCGATATCTCTCGATATCTCTCGATATCTCTCGATAACTCTCGATAACTCTCGATATCTCTCGATAACTCTCGATATCTATCGATAACTCTCGATAACTCACGATATCTCTCGGTAACTCTCGATATCTCTCGATAACTCTCGATATCTCTCGATAACTCTCGATAATTCTCGATAACTCTCGATATCTCTCGATAACTCTCGATATCTCTCGATAACTCACGATATCTCTCGATATCTCTCGATAACTCTCGATAACTCTCGATAACTCTGGAAAACTCTCGATATCTCTCGATAACTCTCGATAACTCTCGATAACTCTGGAAAACTCTCGATATCTCTCGATATCTCTCGATAATTCTCGATAACTCTCGATATCTCTCGATAACTCTGGAAAACTCTCGATATCTCTCGATATCTCTCGATAACTCTCGATATCTCTCGATAACTCTCGATAACTCTCGATAACTCTGGAAAACTCTCGATATCTCTCGATATCTCTCGATAATTCTCGATATCTCACGATAACTCTCGATAACTCTCGATATCTCTCGATAACTCTCGATAACTCTCGATATCTCTCGATAACTCTCGATATCTCTCGATAACTCTCGATAACTCTCGATATCTCTCGATAACTATCGATAACTCCTATAGTCCTCCTACAGTGTATATCTATACACACACCTGCATGTTAACACGAAATCTGATATTATTATTATTATTTCGGATCAATATTTATTTATATCGATATTAATTAATGAGTATCGATTAGTAATAGGTCAGGGGTTACCCACTTTATATCGAATACATTTGTATATTTGACAAATCGTTAGTCAAATTGTAAGTAAATATAACATATGTTAGAAACTATCCGATTATATAATAATTATAAAACAATTATAAAATTGAGAATCCTCAATAATCATTATCACATCGACGTAGGTTCTTCGATACATGCGCATCGCGTGATGCACTTAATGACCTAATAAGGAACTCGGTGACCTAATAAGGAACTCGGTGACCTAATAAGGAACGACGCAGACACCAGTTGTCGTGGTTTTAACTGGAATATTAATTAAATAATGCACAACACTAATAATTGATCGTTTTATTGATACACCTATAGGTACGCTTGCACCTGTACACGTATAGAGAGAACTGGGGTGTGAATAGCGGTAAATAATTAACTATCGCGTGCATTATGTCAACTGAAACATTTGTTTCATCGCCGTGCCAACCTTATCACCACCACCGGTACCCGTATAACCCCACCGTTCACCCGCGTAATCGATACCAGCCTACGTAAGAAGGTACCCCTTCCCCCGTACGCCACCTAGTGTACGTTTAAATAATTAACTTGACCTAGATACCGCGAACGCGCGTCAGATCGGACGCGTCTTGCGCGGTGAAGCGTATCGATATGCGTATTAATTAAGCGTGTAGGCGTGCGTGCGTTCGTGCGCGCGCGTGTACTCGGGTATGCAAGTACAGTTGTACCTTGTACCTTGTACCTTGTATATTGTGTGTCTTGTACCCTGTGTATCTTGTACCTTGTGTGTATTTACTATTCGTATGTGAACGTCTGCAAATACATTTTTCTTTCGCTTATATTATTTATTTTCTATTTAGTACAGTCAACTCCCGATAAGTCGGACTCGCAAGGGACCGGGAAAAGTGTCCGACTTAGCGAGATGTCCGACTTATCCGAGATTCAGAATATCATGCAAATAAAACATGAGATGTGCAGCGTGCACGTTGAGTAGAGAACTCATGAGTTAAAGGATTACCGAAATACGGAATTATGCAACAATCAACAACATACAATGTTGTATTCGATAATATTACTCACTATAATTATAATATTCATTATTTAAAGTAAACATTTCTGACAATTTATAAAAAGTCCGACTTATCCTGTATAAAAATCATAAAAATGACTATAATATGTGTCCGACTTATAGAAAAGTCCGACTTATACAATCCAACTTATCCGACTTATCAGATTAATTTAACATGGAACTAGATACAAATCCAACCAAACCAACTAAATGTGTCCGACTTATCGAGAAATCCGACTTATCCGTAGTCCGACTTACCGAGAGTTGACTGTATACATATAGTATATATATACATATAGTATATATATATAGATTTTATTTTTATTTATAAATATTTCTAAATATTATTGACTATTAAAAGACACATATTGTGGATATAATGTGGTGAGCTCAGTTTCCGTTGGATACCCGGCCCACATTTCTTCATCTATATCCTTAGCGATACGTGATGAATCGAATTGAGGTAGTGATGTGGTGATGATAACTCCAATCCACCGGCTCCCCAGGTTGCGGATAGGGGAACGGCCATTAGATATAATGGTTAGCAGCGAATAACCAATAATCTGTGCCGGACAAAATTCAGGATTCCCTTTGGCAAGGCACAGTACTTGTGTACCCATCCGAGCAGGGTTACGCAAATGTGTATTGAGTAGCGGCCGCACATTCAGCTACCGAAAGCAAACACGACTAATCTTCAAACAACAATTTCATCCCGCATCGCTCGTCGCGCGAAACAAGGAGCGCGTCCTGCAATTCTTACTCAGGTTGCAGTCGAACCCAGCAAACAGTAAGAGCAGCATAATAGCAGCATAATAGACATTTAAAATTAACAGCAGCATAATATCAGCATAATAGCAGCATAACAGCAGCATAACAGCAGCATAATATCATTACAAATTAATAGCAGCATAATAGCAGCATAATAGACATTTAATAGCAGCATAATAGCACAATGTAAACATTTGAGGCTCTAGCATTTGCTGTTATGCTGCTATTATGCTGCTCTTACTGTTTGCTGGGAAAAAGTAACTACTGAATCAAACTCAAATTCAAATTCAATAAAAAATAATTCACTCATGAAGGCGAAGAGGGATATCCGTATTGCTACGTTCAATGTGCGAACTATAAAAAAGTAAGTAATATTTTATAACTTATTGCATCTGTAATAGCAACAAATCATGATATAATCTGCCTACAAGAACATAGGCTTATCCATGAATGGGTAGATACAATGGAACGTTCACTAGGAGATTGGCGTCTGATATCTTGCTCAGCATGGAAAAATAACATAAATGCAGCTATCGGTGGAATTGGAATACTTCTAAACAAGCTTTCATATAATACTTTAGCAAATATCGATATAGTATCCAAAAGAATAATGATAGTAAACTTTAATGGAAATCCACAAACTTTTATCATAGTATGTTATAGTCCAACAAATGTATGTGATCCAACTGAAATAGAATTTTTTTATGAAAATCTAACCTTTACCACAAGACAAATTCCAAAACACAATGTTTTAATCATAGCCGGCGATTTTAATGCTCAATTAGGTATTCAAGATAGTTTCAAGTTCGCACTGCATGATGAATCGAATAGAAATGAAATTTTACTTAAAGATTATATTTTAGAAAATAATTTATTATGTCTAAACACACTTTATCAAAAAAGGAAGGGTCAACTATGGATACACAAGTTACCAAACGGAAATAAAGTTCAGCTTGATTGCATAATGATAAATAAAAAATGGAAATATAGTAGCAAAAACTGCAGAGCTTTTTGCTCTTTTGAAATCGTAGCATCAGACCATCATATAGTAACTACACATTTTTTTTAATTAAGCCCAAGATCACATACAAGGAAGACAAATAAAGCAGCAAATCCTGATATCCAAAATAGATTTGTGAATGAAGTCAGAAACAAGTTAGATTTACTTAAAGGAAAAACATCGAACATATCAAGCAATATCATATATGAACATTTCGAGACTTCGTGCAGAGAAAGTGCAAAAGAAATAATACCGATTAAAGAAAAATTAAAAAAGAGACACCTTGGGAGAATCATGATATATGTTTAAAAAGAAAAAATGTTCATCAAGCTGCACAATTAAAAAACTCTTGTCCATCTGAAGAAAATACTGAATCTTATAATTTGTCACAGAAATTACTCTATGATACATACTATACAGAACAAGAAATCTACCTTCAATCTAAATAGATGAAATCAAGATGGCAGTATCAAACAAAGAGTCAGCTATGGCATGGAAAGCAGTTAATGATGTTAGTGGAAGAAAAAAGAGCAATAAAGCTAAGATAAAAGCAATAAGTAGAGAAGAAAGAATAATTGTGTGGCATAATCACTTCAAAGATCTTCTTGGAAATCCACCTGAAATAACAATTTCAGCTATATCAAAAATTACAAATCGTCTAAACATAGAAACTGCCATTTTGACAAAGTATGAACTATTAAAAGCAATAAACACTATCAAAAATGGAAAGGCATGCGGACTGGACGAAATACCTATAGAAATCTGGAAAATAAATGAATTTCAAGACTTTTTATTAATATGCTGCAATACAATATATGAACAAGATCCAATCGATATACGGAATAAAGGTTGTATACTACCTTTACCAAAGAAGGGAGATCTGAGCTGTACACACAACTATCGTGGCATTACTTTAACATGCATAGCTGCAAAGATATACAATATAATGTTACTAAATAGAATAATGCCTGCGGTAGATATTATATTACGAACAAATCAGAACGGTTTTAGAACTAATAGATCTACCTCTGGGCAAATAATTACGGTTATAAGAATTATCGAAGGCGCAAATGCAAAAAATCTGACAGCTACTATCCTTTTCATAGATTTCTCCAAAGCTTTCGATTCCAAACATCGAGGAAAGATGGCAGAGATACTCAATGCGTACGGTATACCAGATGAGATAATAAGTGCTATCATAATAGCATACAAAAATACTAAATCTATTGTGAGAACTGACGATGGTGATACTGACTTTATAAACATCTCAGGTGGAGTTTTGCAAGGTGATACACTTGTTCCTTTTCTTTTCATAAATTGTCTTGGCTATGTTTTGATGAAATCATTAGACCGAAATAATGATCTTGGGTTTACCCTCATTGAGAGAAGGAGCAAAAGATATCCTGCAATAAATTATAGATGTGGATTACGCGGATGATCTAGCTATAGTTACCGATAAAACCAATGAAGCAATACTACTTTTACATACAATTTAAAAGGCTGCAAAAGAAATTGGGCTATCTATAAATACTGGAAAGACGAAATTCATCAGTATAAATCAAGGAATAAATGAAGTTATAAAAAGCCTAAACGGTAAGAATATTAAAGAATTTCTGATTTTAAGTATCTTGGGAGCTACATCCAGTCAACTGAAAAATATATTAATATCAGATTAGCTAAAAGCTGGGCAGCCTCAAATGAGATGAACTCTATATGGAAATCTAGACTACCTGATGATATGAAAAGAAACTTTTTCAGAGCAACTGTTGAGTCTGTGTTAATATATGGTTCTGTTAACTGGACTCAAACAAAATCGCTTCAAAAAAGACTCAATGAAAATTATACTCGAATTCTGCGTGATATCCTAAACAGATTTTGGAAAGATCATCCAAACAATAAAGAGATATACGGAAATATACCGGACATTTTCACGTCGATAAGACAGCACAGATAGGGTTTTTCTGGTCACTGTTGGAGATCCAAATTGGAACTGGTATCGGATGTTATAATCTGGCAACCTACTCATGGTAAAAGAAAAAGAGGTCGACCTCGCAGGACTTACGTCGATCAGCTGGTGGATGATACACTCTGTGATGTTAATGAAATAAAAAAGGCGATGGAAGATAGAGATGGTTGGAGGAAGATAGTCAAAAACTGCCGAGCAAGCTCGACATGGTAAGGTAAAAGACATATACTATATATACTACTACTACTAATATATTCATTTATTATGTAACAAGTTGTATCACAGTTGTCTCTAGAAAATAATGACATTATATTGTTAATTCTTAATTAATAATGAACACTTTATTATGTTGTTCTTCACATTAACCTATTACGTAACTATAGATAAGTGGGCGTGGCTACGTGTTACATTACGTACTACTTAGCTAGTAGTTCACTTGGTAACACTAACATGCTTCTTCAAACCTATACACTGTTGTAGCGAACACTCTTGTAGCAAACTATGATGTAACGAACACTGTTGTAGCGAACTCTGACACCATCCATGCGTCATAATTACGTTACGAATTAAGTGCGTCATCTGGTGTGTAATCATGCGTGACGGCCTCTATAACGATCGTACTACGAATGTAATACATTGCATACTGGATGATGTGATGCTATTATGATGTATGCGGTGGTTATGAGGTGGATATCATTTGTGAAATAAGATTCCGAGGAGGTTAAGAGTATGCCAGTGTTAGTGTCAGTATCAGTGTCAGTTTCAGTGTCAGTTTCAGTGTCAGTGTTCGCTGGGATAGCGAGGTGTTGAGGATATATGCAGTGGTTACTTATACGCATACACTCAGCAAAAGTAGACTAGTATTTTAAGTAAAAGTAAATACATGACGATTACGATTCTTATTCATCTATTCTATGTTAACTTCCGACTTTCTACAATAGGTCAACAATCGAACCATATATAGAACTACATATTATTATGTATTCCCAATTTAAAACATTATTTCTATTCGAGGATGTTTCGGATAATCAACTTAACGTATGCAGTCACGTGACTGGCTTATGAGTCACAAGTTGTGACTCATCACACACATATCATGCGATTACGCATGCGCCGCACGTCTCTCGTATATAGAAGGCATGGTCCATCTTGCAGAAATAGCGAATATATTGTATCTAGTATCTTCTTCGTATATGTAACATTATGGTATTAAGTTAGTATTAACATATATTTTAAATTTTTCTGTTTTCGGACTGCGAACTGTGCTTATAAAGCAATCGGACGACGGCGGCCGATTGCCGTCCAAAATAAATTAAGTTATTATGAAGTAATTATTAAATTATTACTATTATCCCAGCAAAACTAATATCCTCAAAACATAATTATTACATAATGTAAGTTCATCACCCATTGTGGATAATGTTGTTGTTGTTGACGATGAACTTCGATGTAAAAAAACACATTCGATTTTGAATAATAACGAAGTTCAGGGGACATTTGACGACGTCAGTGTTTGCTGGGTGAATAACGTGATGTTACCTCTATACGGCAGATCTATAAAAATAGGTTGCTATAGCATATATTGCTATAGTATGTATTACTATAGTATATATTGCTATAGTATATATTGCTATAGTATATATTGCTATAGTATATATTGCTATAGTATATATTGCTATAGTATATATTGCTATAGTATGTATTGCTATAGTATATATTGCTATAGTATGTATTGCTATAGTATATATTGCTATAGTATGTATTGCTATAGTATGTATTGCTATAGTATATATTGCTATAGTATATATTGCTATAGTATGTATTGCTATAGTATATATTGCTATAGTATGTATTGCTATAGTATATATTGCTATAGTATATATTGCTATAGTATATATTGCTATAGTATATATTGCTATAGTATGTATTGCTATAGTATATATTGCTATAGTATGTATTGCTATAGTATATATACTAAGACAATATATAGCAGTGTGATATAGAGAATCTGATTTGACTTCACCGTTGTCTCCGTATTTTTTCTGATTACTTGTGTTTTATAGTTTTAATATTCTACTTTATTAATACATTTTAATTATTGTCAATACTTTTACGAACGAGATGAAACTACGAGACTACCATGATATACCTCTAGAACCCACTCTACAGGTACTAGTGTATACACTGGGTATACCCGTGGGTACGGTTGTACCTAACATCCATTTTCATCAAAGTTAACGTCGTTCATTATAATTAAATAAAACGCGAACCCGCGTAACCCCCCCGCCCCCCGGTGACCTCTACGCCCGAGGTCACGTGATACACCGCTATGTCCCCGTAAGGTGGCGCCAGTGGAGTGCGGTGCGGGCGGAGTGGAGCGCACACATTTCACAACAATAGCCATTACGCAACGTATTAATTAGTAATCATCAGCAGTGGCGGCGGCAGGCGGCAGCACCAGATCGATAAGAAGTCCCCGGGGAGCCGGCCACTATCCGCTCTCTCCAGCTCTCCGTATCGTTCTCTCTCTCTCACTCTCTCTCTCTCTCTCTCTCTCTCTCTCTCTTTCTCTCTCTCTCTCTCTCTCTCTCTCTCTCTATTTGCATGTATATATCCCCTCTCTCCCTCTTTATCTCTCTCTTTATATATATATATATATCACTACCTATATATCTATATCTCTATCGTTCTCTCTCCTAACCTATCTATACATGTCACCCTCACTCTATCTCTATCTTTCTATCTATATATCCTTCTATATTCATCCATCTATCTCTCTCACTATATCTCTATCTATCTTCTTCTACATATCCATCTATGCCACTCTATATCTATCTACCCATCTTTATCTCTCTCTATCTCTCTCTCTTTCTCTCTCCCCATATACATATGAGTATGTATTCGAGAGAGAGAGAGAGAGAGAGATAGAGAGATAGAGGGAGAGAGATAGAGGGGGCAGGAGATATATAGAGAGAAAGAGAGAAAGAGAGAGAGAGAGAGAGAGAGAGAGAGAGAGATAGAGAGAGATAGAGAGAGAGAGAGAGAGATAGAGAGATAGAGAGAGATATATAGAGAGAGGGGGAGGGAGAGAGAGTTATAGTTCGATGTGTGTTTACATTCCGACTCGCGCTCTCTCGCGCTCTCTCGCGCCCTCACGCCGACTTTCTCGCGATATCTCGACCGTACTCGAATAATTATTTATTTAAACGCCCGCATCCACGACGCCGTTCTCTAGATCGCTGTCGGCGGCCATTTATCTCTCTCCTCCTCCCCGGTATCCACCTCGTTCTCTCCTCCACTACCGCAACCATTATATCGCCCACTCCTCTCCCATTGCTCGCCCACTCCTCATCCAGCAGTCCGGATGTCCGCCACGATGGTTCGTATAGCAGAGTCGTCTACCGGTAGTAGTAGTACGCGCGCCTAGCTAGAGATGGAGCCGTGTGTACGCGCGCCATGTTAAATAACCTAGTAGTATAAGCGGGCGGAGCGGGCGGGCGCCGAGTATCGTATTCAGGGTGGCCCCTTAGCCCGAAACAGTGATTTCAGGCGCCGGCTAAGTGCGTGCGTGTACGCGTCGGCCTATAGGCCACCATTAGTACACCGTACACTAGTATCACTAGACACGTAACTCCGAGATGGACGATTACACGATATCCCCTTTTACGGTTACTATATACACACACACTATTGCGTCATAGGCTGGCCGGCGTTCGATGACGCAATCGCAGTGCTCAGCGCGATATTGTTATCTCTCTATATGTATCTCTGTGGGTCTATTGTTTATATCTGAATCTCTTTATCTGTACCACGATAGAGAGAGAGAGATTGAGAGAGATAGAGATGCTAAGCACGTCTCGCCATCTAGTAGTAAGCATCGCTGATATTAGTTATTGTTTACGTGTATGCAACTAGGCCGCGCGTGTGAATTTAGTGATATATTAATACAACTAATATTGATAATGTTACTATTTATATTATAGTATATATATATATATTTATATATATAAATATATATATACACATATAATATAGCAGCAGTGGTGATATTAGTCTACTACTACCACCACTACTATAACAGCTACTACTACTACTACTACTACTACTACTACTACTACTACTACTACTACTACTACTACTACTACTACTACTACCACCACTACTATAACAGCTACTACTACTACTACTACTACTACTACTACTACTACTACTACTACTACTACTACTACTACTACTACTACTACTACTACTACTACTACTACTACTACTACTACTACTACTACTACTACTACTACTACTACTACTACTACTACCACCACTACTATAACAGCTACTACTACTACTACTACTACTACTACTACTACTACTACTACTACTACTACTACTACTACTACTACTACTACTACTACTACTACTACTACTACTACTACTACTACTACTACTACTACTACTACTACTACTACTACTGCTACTGCTACTGCTACTACTACTACTACTACTACTACTACTACTACTACTACTACTACTACTACTACTACTACTACTACTACTACTACTACTACTACTACTACTACTACTACTACTACTACTACTACTACTACTACTACTACTACTACTGCTACTGCTACTGCTACTGCTACTGCTACTGCTACTGCTACTACTACTACTACTACTACTACTACTACTACTACTACTACTACTACTACTACTACTACTACTACTACTACTACTACTACTACTACTACTACTACTACTACTACTACTACTACTACTACTACTACTACTACTACTACTACTACTACTACTACTACTACTACTACTACTACTACTACTACTACTACTACTACTACTACTAACTATACTACTACTACTACTACCGCTACCGCTACCGCTACCGCTACCGCTACCGCTACCGCTACCGCTACCGCTACCGCTACCGCTACCGCTGCCGCTACCGCTACGCTACCGCTACCGCTACCGCTAACCGCTACCGCTACCGCTACCGCTACCCCGCTACCGCTACGCTACCGCTACGCTACTACTACTACTACTACTACTAACTACTACTACTACTACTAGCTACTACTACTACTACTACTACTACTACTACTACAACTACTACTACTACTACTTACTACTAAACTACTACTACTACTACTACTACTACTACTACTACTACTACTACTACTACTACTGCTACTACACTACTACTACTTACTACTACTACTACTACTACTACTACTACTACAACTACTACTACTTACTACTACTACTACTACTACTACTACTACTACTACTACTGCCTACTAACTACTACTACCTACTACTACTACTACTACTACTACTACTACTACTACTACTACTACTACTACTACTACTACTACTACTACTACTACTACTACTACTACTACTACTACTACTACTACTACTACTACCACTACTACCACTACTACCACTACTACTACTACTACTAACTACTACATATAATACTACTATAGTCTATTGATGTAGGCGTCGCTCTCGAGGTGCGCTCTAGTTCATTGTAGTCTACTAACGCCACCTAACGGAAGCTAGAGTGACCACTAAGTGACCGCCATCCTACACTGTGAATCTCGCGTTGCCTAGCTATTCTATAATATATATACGGGTATGTATAGGGGTAGGCTTGTATAATGCGCAGATATATAAGCAGATTTATATATATATATATATATATATATATTATAATATTTATATATATATATATATTTAATATATATATATTTACATAATGAACATATTTCATATACTAATCATATTATTAAAATGACTTCGTACACGAGATGGTGTAGAATTACGTTACGAAAGACATAGAGCCGTTGTAATATCTCTGCGTGGCTGGACACTGTCCAGTGGCTGGACACCGAGGTACACGGACACACCAATGACATAACCATATCGGTATCCGTAGAACGTAGAACGTGTACGGGTGGACGTGGTGAGAGTCACAGAATCAGACACCGGTTGCCGCTGAACCTCTCTCTCTCTAACTATGTGCCCGGGGGCATCTTGTCGTATAACATATGTATATATATATATATATAGCTATATATATACGCATATATTATATATATATATATACGCATATATATATTATATACCAATATTAATTATGTATATTAAGTATGTATGCATGTATGCAGTTGTAGTTTTCAATATACAGTGTATTCCGAGCACACACACTGCACTGTACCTCCAGCGCATAGCGTGTGAGCGCTCGCTCGTGAATGCGTGTGCGCGCGTATGTGTATGCGACGCACACTGTGCGTGTGTGTGTGTGAGAATAACAACATCCGCTAAAGTAGATGTCCGCACATGTGTCCACTCAAACTGACCATCGAGTGCATACATGTAACTGTATATATATATATATATATATATATATTATATATATATATATATACACATTAGTTTCCATAGATGACTATATACACTATAATAAAATCTATATATACATATACACACATATACATTACAGAATATATTGCAACACTATTCAAGTATTATTCCATTACCAATAAATACCCTATAGCAGTAGCGACAGCTATACATACAGTAATAGTGTTGGAATAGTACCGAGGTGTCAGTCGAGGGAAGGTAATGGGCAGGGGGGTAACGGTAATTTAGTAATAAAGGGGTACCGAAATATTAATGGAATGGTATCCGATATAACTTTAAAATCAGGGGCGGATCCAGATTTGTATAGGTATTATACGATGGGGGTATACGATGGGGGTAGTTTCCCTCCCTCGATAGAATGTGTTATATAACATATTATTTAGCATCTTTAAATTTATCACCATGTCAGTACATTTTGAAATCGGACTTTAGCCCCTTTACTAAATACGCGGTCCAGTTGTACGGATGGAATACATTATCCTACTATTAGTTTAGGATAACTCGTAGCGCTCTCCGTAATGGTCAATCATGTAAAACCGCGGCAATAATTGCGAATATTCGCTAGAAAAACCGCATTCGCGATTATTCGCAAATATATAACAGGATCGATTTATACAAAACCGCGATTATTCACGAATATTCGACACAATTTGCGAATATTTGTATTTAGTGATAATTATCGCGGTGTTTATAGATTAACACGTGTTAGATGATCGCGAACAACCGCAAGAGTGACCAGCACCTCAGTAGGGGGTGGGTATACACGTATATCACCGATAAGTATACACGAGGAGCTCGTTGTTCCGAAGAAATAAATTATCTTAGGATTATCTTAGGATTATCCTAGGATAACTGTTAACATTACGAAGATAGCTAAGGATAATTTATGTTTTAACTGGCAACCGGTTTAGAAACATATATATATAATACCTATAGAAACCTAGATACCTATAGCAACATATAGGTTGATATAGGTATATAGGTTTCTATAGGTATTATATATAGGTTTCTAAACCGGTATATATATATCTATGTTTATTACATCTCGACAGTGTATACTACTAAGCTAAAGGTTTACGCTATAGGCTAACCTAGCCTTATTAGTAGCCATTGCTTCTGTGACCCCTTGACCTTTAACCTACTTTCACGATAATGAGCGATATTGCGTCGTGTTTATATCGCGTGCTTACGAAATGGTAAGAAATATTTCACGGCTTATGCGAATAATGTGAAAACATCGAGATTAATGATATGGTTAATTTGCAAAACTAGGATAAGAATAAGACGAACTCTAAGGGTGATGTAAAGTTAAACTCAACGATTAAGACAAGGCTAGTGTTAAGGCTATTGTTAAAGTTATGTATAATGAAGGTGATAAAGTAATTCTATTGGATTAATTAACGGGATACATATTAGTATAAGGCTAAGTATTAAGTTAATGTTAAGGCTAATGGTAAGGCTAATGGTAATGCTATATATAGGGTTAAGGATATTATAAGGCTAAGTATTAAGTTAATTTTAAATATAATGGTAAGGCTTAAAAGATATATATATATATACATAATTTTAAGGATTTTCTAAGGCTAATTCTAAATAAATACTAAGGATATAGCGTTATAACGCTAACTTTAATAGTAACGCGTGTCTTACCAATGCATCAATGTAAGTTAATCGCTTAACTCAGACATTACACAATAAGCGATATTATGTATAATAGATATCTGCATATAATTCAATATCACAGTATAACATACATAGCTATGCATACCGATGTAGACTTTACACGTCTCTATATAGTGACATTGAATAATATTAATATAAAATGAATATTTAATAATGCTCAATATATAATATATATATATATTTATATATATATTGTAGATAGTGTGAATATAATGGGCGTGTATACTACCAGTGCCTTGTGCATCTTATTCTATAGTGCATTTTAATTATATTCCATATATAGATATATATATATATATATATATATAAATATATATATATATATATATATACGTAGATACAACTATAGATTGATATCGTACGATTACGATAAATCCTCCTATTGGATACATATATATATAATCCGGTAACAAATGTTACGATGCATCATATGATGCATGCAACAATACCATGGTATTTACTATTAGTATTATTATTGTTATTGTATTATAGTGGTGTCCTTTCATTCTATCCAGGAAAATAGATGCAATTTTTTACTTATACATACACACATATATATATATATACATATGTTGTTACATATAAACATATATGGCTCTAATGTCCATTCGAAGCCGTTCTCATGTTAAGGCATCCAGGTTTTAACGATTATATAAGATCACTACTAATACTCGCTAAGACCTATTTAATGGACCCCGACGGGGCTCGAACCCGCGACCTACTACCTGTTCGTCTGACGCGCTAGCCAGCTGGTCTACCATAGGCTAGTTATGTGTAGATGCTCTTCGTACAGTGCACAATACACGCGGATAGATACATCATGTATTGAATTATTATTAAGTAAAAACTTAGCGATATAGCAATAACATTAATAAGATAATACGTTTATATAAACCATGGTTTCACCCCCTAACCCTACCCGCTATCTACCCGAGTATCTTAACACACGAGCTCTTTATTTAAATCATTATCACTATACAATGTTATAATATCAATTCGATCGATCTATGCACTATGTGAATTATACATACACTTATATACGTATATATATATATATATATATATATATATATATATATTTGTATGCTGAAAATGTTCCAATTAATTTTTTTACATCACGCGATATATATTTACATTAAAAAAATAATGAAATCGCCACCCCGATCGCCACCACGCGGCGCTCTCATCTACTATTGCGCATGCGCGCGCTCGATTATTTAGTACCGGTGCTGCTAGCGGCGGCGGGTGCCGGTGTTAATGCATTAATCGAATAGCGATAAGCGTGAAGCCACAAACACACACACGTACGTCGTACGCGCGCTCCGCACGGTAATTCAATAATAATAGTAATAATAACATCCGCTAGTCGTCGTCATCGGCAGCGATAAAGAGAACGCAGCGGTGTGTGCGTGCGTATGTGTGTGTGTGCGTGTGTATGTGTTTCGCGTGGCGTATAGAAAATTCAAAATAATTAAATTACGAATGTATAGCCGGGCAGTGGTGGACAGTGGAAAGGTAATGCTTGGTTCACGTGACTACCGCTGTAGACACGCCCATCGCCACGCCCATCGCCACAGATACTAAAACGCCAGATTTAATAATGTATTTAATGACCGCCTACGTGGTCGACACGACACATATGTACCCGAGTAATGCGTATAGCATATGTCGCGTTCGCACATACGTCATACTATTTGCGTGCGTCACGACATATGTACGCACGCACACACACTGTATCGTACGCGCGCTTGGACAGTATGTTACGTAATTAATGAGTATTGTGGAGCCTGCCTACTACTACTACTACTACTACTACTACTACTACTACTACTACTACTACTACTACTACACCTACTAATACTACTACTACTACTACTACTACTACTACTACTACTACTACTACTACTACTACTACTACTACTACTACTACTACTACTACTACTACTACTACTACTACTACTACTACTACTACTACTACTACTACTACTACTACTACTACTACTACTACTACTACTACTACTACTACTACTACTACTACTACTACTACTACTACTATAGTAACGTGGCCTATTATCGGTTTCCATGGTAACTACCCTGCCGTGTGTGAGTGAAGCTACCTGGTGTATGTCAATGTTCTAAGTGCTGGCCGGCCTTATTATATAACATACTGTATACGTGTTATATATTATAGAAACTATATTTCACATATTGTAATAGTTGTAGTATTCCACGCTAAACAATGCTTACGTAGTAAATATCTATATATATATATATATATATATATCGTATTGTATAAAATCTGTATGAAGCAGTTATTTCCTATTCAAATCGCCGACGTAGCTATATATACCGTAGACGCTGCATATACACATAGATACGTAGCTCTGATAGCACACGGTCACGATGTAGTAACGGTAGTAACAGCTCTTCGCAGGCGATGACGTGGCTTATCTATTGGTGACGTCACCGTGACGCCCACCCGCCCACTAACACTACGTTATTGCGTAATACGTGCCCCGTAAACTGCCGGTTACGTGGGTTATCCCTGGCGATACGGGTATCCTAGCCGCCCTCTTAAAGAAGAATATAGTCATCGTCATTAATTCATTACAACTATAGTATATATATATACATTAGTTCTATATTTGTCTGGGGTCTAATGCTCAGTGGGACAACCGAAAACTAGTAAACTAGCTTATAAGCCAGAGGTCCCGGGTTCGACTCCAGGCAGTTCTAGTTTTTCTCTTGTGTTTATCAAGAACTTAATAAACAATTGTTTAATTTAATAAAATGTATTAATAAATCAAAACACAATAACAAAAATGTTACTATTTGTATTGTATTGTCATGGGCTGTATAAACATGTACAAGTCTATGACTTATTGAGGGGTCCATTTGTATCCGCTATATATAGCGAATACAAATATATTTGTATTGTATTCAATATATATATGAGATATAATATATAAATATTATTATTATATATAGATATAATCCAGTTATTTGCTGAGCCTGTAATCTTCTTATCTGTACGCATATTGTACGTTAATCTTCGTTCTATTAATAGATTTACTATCAACTGGTCAACGAAATATGTGTAATAGTCTATAGATGTATGTTCTAGGCAGGGTTTAGCTACCGAAGACGAGTGCAAGTAGAAGCAACATTCTAGAAGCTTCATTCAATATATACTATATATATATAATTGAAATGGAAGTCAATACTGAACGCCTACGAACTATACAAGCCTTATTAACTTGAAACCTTTACATTTGATAACATCAGATGTATAATAATTTGTTACTATGTATTCCTATATGTACGTCGGGTATTTGTATAAAGGTTATGTTCTATTGCTCTCGATACGTCCTTAACCAGACATACACTTTGTTGTGATTATAGTCGCGTATAAATAGTCTGAACTTTAGTCTACTATAGGCTGAACTTTAGTCTACTATAGGCTGAACTATAGTCTACTACCATCCTAAACATAATGAACCGATATATACTGCATTATGCGGTAAATATGAATTCGTGTATATGTTACTATATATATAGAGCCTATAGGCATATTATGAATAAACGAGTTAATATAATATACCTAAATGCCTTAATACCCGTGGTAAACCGAGGTTAAGACGCCGGTCTAACACCCATGAGAGTTACGCATAGAATGAGGACAGTGGTTTAATGCAAATAGGGATAGGCGTATCAATGACATATTATTACTATAATTATAATTATGATATTTTTTAAAACTCAATACAATTTTCTCTAAATAAAGAATTAATTATGATTTGTGCTTTTATAACAATTAAGCTAATCTGAGATTTCATACTTATTTGGTAACTTAAAGATAATGGAATAATTTAGAATTTTCTTAATGACTAATATCACATAGTATAATACGCTTACTTCTAGAATAACAGATAATTACTTGGAGATTTATAAATTATATATATGATTTCTAATGAAGTTATAAATAAATAATATATATATAGATATATATATATTATAATATTAAAACCTGTACGGGTGATCACGTTTCAATGTTTATTAACAATAGCCTCGGAAACTCCTTAGACAATAACTTCACGACGGAATAACATAAATAAACAAGTACTTTTTGCGAGACGTTTTTATAACGATAACATATCCGGTTTCCACGAGCCTGTGGCTTACAATGGATGTATATAACCTATACACACGTTTACGGATTACGTAACTTCTATACTTCGTTATAACGAAATTCCTTTGTAACCAGACTGTATCCATTACATAACCCCTCGTATGTGTGCATATCCAAATACGTAAACATATGTAACTGACATGTGTATTGTATTTAGGTATTGTTTGTTATAACTAAATGTGAAAAGTATTAGTAAATGATATATATATATATATATTTATACGTATATAATATATATATATATATGTATATATAATTTTCATTATTTCTCAAGCTTGTGAATTGTATTACAGACAATACGCGATACACAATAGATAATAGCTTATATTACGAAATACACACCCATATCTCTCTCGCTCTCTGTGTCGTATATCTCATATCTATCTCGTATATCACATATAACAAATAAAACATGGGCGTTACTATTATACAGCATTACATCATTGAACTACTACTACTACTACTACTACTACTACTACTACTACTACTACTACTACTACTACTACTACTACTACTACTACTACTACTACTACTACTACTACTACTACTACTACTACTACTACTACTACTACTACTGCTGCTGCTGCTGCTGCTGCTGCTGCTGCTGCTGCTGCTGCTGCTGCTGCTGCTGCTGCTGCTGCTGCTGCTGCTGCTGCTGCTGCTGCTGCTGCTACTACTACTACTACTACTACTACTACTACTACTACTACTACTACTACTACTACTACTACTACTACTACTACTACTACTACTACTACTACTACTACTACTACTACTGCTGCTGCTGCTGCTGCTGCTACTACTACTACTACTACTACTACTACTACTACTACTACTACTACTACTACTACTACTACTACTGCTGCTGCTGCTGCTGCTACTACTACTACTACTGCTGCTGCTGCTGCTGCTACTACTACTACTACTACTAGTACTACTACTACTACTACTACTACTACTACTACTACTACTACTACTACTACTACTACTACTACTACTGCTGCTGCTGCTGCTGCTGCTGCTGCTGCTGCTGCTGCTGCTGCTGCTGCTGCTGCTGCTGCTACTACTACTACTAATACTAGTACTACTACTACTACTACTACTACTACTACTACTACTACTACTACTACAACTGCTGCTGCTGATGCTGCTGCTGCTACTACTACTACTACTACTACTACTACTACTACTACAACTACTACTACTACTACTACTACTACTACTACTACTATTTGTAAAAGAATGCCTACATGTCGATGTATACATGATATAGCATATTAATCCGTCATGCGTTCATGTAACATTCCATGTTCGGCTAGTTTCCTCGTGGTTGTAATGTACCCTATTTACCCTATAGAGTAAACTTTACTATAAACTATACCCTATAGGGTACATTATATCATCAGTTAAAAATAAATTACTAAGTATTGGTTGTTTCCCTTTCATTTTGCTGACGCGTAGATATCACGATAAGTTCACGAGACGGACAGACATTCTATAAATAGCTCACCGCCGCTTATTACACAGAGCCACCGTATCATTATCATCATCAGTACCAGTACCAGTACCAGTACTATTATGAGGGAAACAGTAACCGATGATCTTACGTAATAAGATGAGCTCGCAGATTTCTATACTTTAGCCTACTTTTACGTATCGATACGTGCAAGTGTGTGTGTGTACTTTAGACTACTTTAGTGTATCGAATACACGTAATATATTACGCTATATTAGCATATAGCTATATATAGCGCGTTATGCGCTATTTTACATTATTTGCGATTTATTTTTAAATAACGACAAAAATAACTATATTTATTTATAATTTATAGTCATTATTACTTAACAGATGTATTACATAAATCATAAATGCTGTAAACAGTTTATAGACTATATAATAGAGCATACTATGTAGTATAACGTGCAGTATAGTGGGATAGTAGTATTAAAACGTTGATACGACAAATATTACTACTACGTGCAAGATAATCGTGTGTAATAGCTTATATTTAGTTACTATAGTAAGAGCCTCTCATTCATAGGTTCGCTATAGCGACACAGGGCATATAGCGACATAGCCTAACAATGATTACCGGTTATTACGGGTGACAAGTCAGGTGATCGTATCGTTATGATCAGGTGGGGTGGGGGTGGGGGGTAACTATCTTAGCTCGTATGCATGTAAAGTTCACACACGCTTACATATATGTGTGTGTATGTAGATTTATACGTGTACATAGGTGTGTGTGTATGTGCGTACGTGTGTGTGTGTGCGTGTGCGTGTAATTATACGATCAGCTTACAATAGCATCTTTATGGTATGTCATATTTAATGTTAGGTTATCGCAGCAGCCTTAAGGCAAAGGGCTTTGCTTAAGGTAAGAAGATTCGCTAGATAACGTGTTCGGTAACAACACGCACACACACGCACACACAAGCACACACGCACACTCACGCGCACACACGCACACACACACGTACGCACACACACACACATACTTAGGTCGCCCAGTAGCACAATGGAGGACGCGTTAGATAGCCGACAATAACGAGGTAGCAACAATAGTCTTGACATAATGTTACACGATGGACTTCGTAGTAGTAGTAGTGATAGTAGTAGTAGTAGTAGTAGTAGTAGTAGTAGTAGTAGTAGTAGTAGTAGTAGTAGTAGTAGTAGTAGTAGTAGTAGTAGTAGTAGTGATAGTAGTAGTGGTAGTAGTGGTAGTAGTGACAATGGTAGTGATAGTGGTTGTGGTAGAGGTAGTGATAGTGGTTGTGGTTGTGGTAGTGGTGGTGGTAGTGGTGGTGGTAGTGGTTGTGGTAGTGGTAGTGGCGGTGGTAGTATGTATTATACTATTAAATGTGATCAATGTGATGAAATATCGCCCACTTTATTGTTCCCTCCATTGACATTTTCACTTTAGCCATATTTAGTCACTGAATCTCTCAATATAAGTGCTTTATTATAGAACAATGTATCGATTTCTTTACGTATGTTTATATCAACTTAACAATTTTAGTCCGAGCTAATGATGCATTTATATTCTTTATATGTAGTATAATATATATATATATATATATATATATATATATATATATATATATGTATATTAGTATATATCGCACGTCTGACATCTTCTAAATGAAGGAAGTGCTAAAACCACGTGGTCGCAGTGTCACTGCCATACCACGTGGTCACCGTCCTATCTCATTAACAACCGCTCGGGCGTAACACGTGACAAGATATTCTCCCTCATCCCTACCGCTAGGTGACGCCGAGTTATAGATCACGTGTGTCGGTGTAGAGCTGCGATTAACTTAACTTTGTTGATGACAATTCCCCTTCAATACAATTAATTCGTGCAAAATCTCCATATGATTATTATTATATATCCAAAACATGATATATATATATAAATGCAATACATTTATTTATCAGAATTACGATACATTTAAATTTATATATACTCAATTAATCATTGATAATATATGCAACTATTAACAATATTTGAATGCACTATAATGTTTACATTTCTCTTCACCACCCTACAGATTATTATAAATGCCCCTAACGGTAACTCTACCGCCCCCGTAGAACAACTGCATTAGTTACCCTTACTATTATAATAATATAGCTTATAAGTTATAATTAGTATAGCTTATAAGTTATACTATACCACCTACTACATCCGCTACTACTACTACTACTACTACTACTACTACTACTACTACTACTACTACTACTACTACTACTACTACTACTACTACTACTACTACATCCGCTACTACTACTACTACTACTACTACTACTACTACTACTACTACTACTACTACATCCGCTACTACTACTACTACTACTACATCCGATAGTACTTCCACCTCGGCGATACGTGCCTAGCGTACTAAACACGCCGTGCGGTGTGCGGTGTGCGGTGTGTGGTGCGGGGGGGGAGGGGGACAACGTGTGTGGTCTAGTGATGTCGTTACGTAATCGTATCACGCCCGAGTTACGTAACAGACGAGTGGGGCGGTGGCGGCTTAGCGTAGGTTCTAGATAGGTCTCGTGGGTTCCCGATAGGTCTCGTGGGTTCCCGATAGGTCTCGTGGGTTCCCGATAGGTCTCGTGGGTTCTAGATAGGTCTCGTGGGTTCCCGATAGGTCTCGTGGGTTCCCGATAGGTCTCGTGGTTTCCCGATAGGTCTCGTGGGTTCCCGATAGGTCTCGTGGGTTCCCGATAGGTCTCGTGGGTTCCCGATAGGTCTCGTGGGTTCTAGATAGGTCTCGTGGGTTCCCGATAGGTCTCGTGGGTTCCCGATAGGTCTCGTGGGTTCCCGATAGGTCTCGTGGGTTCTAGATAGGTCTCATGGGTTCCCGATAGGTCTCGTGGGTTCCCGATAGTTCTCGTGGGTTCCCAATAGGTCTCGTGGGTTCCCGATAGTTCTCGTGCATTCCCGATAGGTCTCGTGGGTTCCCGATAGGTCTCGTGGGTTCCCGATAGTTCTCGTGCATTCCCGATAGTTATCGTGCATTCCCGATAGTTCTCGTGCGTTCTCGAGTTTTATCGCGGGTTCGCGTTGACCACCTGTTGCCTAACTACGTGTACGTGATATAGAGGAGGATGAGGAGGAGGAGGAGGAGGAGTAGGGGTGGGGGGGGGGGGTCAGACTAGATATAACTATAGTAGACGTGAGGAGGTGTGTGTGCGTGTGTGTGTTTAATGCGCGCACACACACACGCACACGCGCGTCGTAATGTATTGTACGTAGTTATTATTTAATCTTCTTATTATATTTTATGTAAATATATATATATATATATATATATATATATATATATATATATATATATATATATATATATATATATACATAGTAAACTCCCGTTAAGTTATACTCGACCTACACAATATGTTTGAGATATTGAGGTATTTTTGAAATATCAAATTATTCTTACAAAGTCACGAAACTAAACCAGTACTTAAGTACAATTGTAAACAATCTGATTTAGCGAAGTTTCTGAGTTAACGGGAGTATACTATTTATGTATGACTAACATTTCACGATTACATATTGCATATAGTTCGTATTTTAGTGATAGTAATCTATTATAGAATTTCTATAGAATTGTAATTATACTCGTATGGGGTTTATGTAGAAGTACAACGACTTTCACCTTTAACCTAAACAATAAAGTGAATACAGGATACAAAGTACTACTTTAATAAGTACTATTGTAAGTGAAAAACATACTAATCTAAGAATACATCGCGTTCTCATGGAATCCAGATTTATATTGCATAACGAAATATAGTATCGATGCTAGAGAGAGAGAGAGATTTAATAGCACAATAATGGGCCAATGTATAGTGTATACTGTACATCGTATAATGTACAATGTACATTGTTTATATGTATACTATTGTACAATGTACAGTGTACATTGTACAGTGTAAACGAAAGTGTTTATTAATCCATTGTAGTATTGACTATCGTATTCTATTTATAGCCTCGCAACAATGTACCTCGGCTTAACACACTAATTGTGTGTGTGTGTGTGTGTGTGTGTGTGTGTGTGTGTAATGCTAAGATGGGAGCTTAGTATAGCACACATTATTAACGTCTACGGTAGACTTACGCGAGAACGCACGAGAATACACGAGAAGTTATGTAAATTGTTATGTACACACGTAATTCCGTAGCAATATATTATTACGTGTTATAATTATTAATATAAGTATTCGAGTACACACGGTGTGCGGTATATACTAGGAGTAATACGCCAGACTGGTTGCCTATAGGTTTATACTCATACGTATATGTAATATTGGTATTTTTGTAACGTATAATTCGGTGGAGTTCTTTTATCACATCCGGGAACGGAGATGACTTTTTACTAAACAACAAACGTCTCTAATACATTCCCTTAAGGATATTTCCGTTTAAAGCCGCTCTCGTATTAAAGCATACAGGTTGATCCAATGATAGCCGATATTTTATATATATATATATATATATATATATATACATTATATATACACACTATACATTAATTATAAATATTAGTGTAAGACATTATTATTAAGACATATTTTATTGTTGCGGATGTCGACCTCGGTAGGGGGTTCGAACCCGTGACCTACTGCTTGCGTGTCTGACGCGTTGCCCGATGAGCTATTCGACCACTTCTGTATTATCTCCGGCGTATACAACAGTATCATCGCGCCGTTATTGGTTATCGTCGGTCCCCTATACCGAAGTGTCTGTCTGTCTGTCGCTCTAGTACGGGCGATGCGGGTACTCGTGAAACGCACGCGTACACACGCATGACGTAACCGATGACGTAACCGATTCCGTGTATGACGTAACGAACGCGCATAATTGTGCGCATGACCGAGTTATCTCGCGTTAGAGTAAACATCGTCGCGTTATGTCGTTAAGTACTCGTTCTTTTAGGAAAACTCTAGTCTCCCTCCTTATATTCGATCATGTTTAGTAGTGTATATGTATATATATATATATATATATATATATATATATATATATATGTATATATATATATATACTACTACTACTACTACTATATTTATTAAGGCTATTAGTGAATTGCCAAGAGCCATATTCATAATATTATAACTATATTAACATCGTATTAGTAAAATGCTTGTCGTATCGAATCCTACTAGAAATATTCTATTTTTGCCGTACGTATACGAACACTTTCAACCGGCGAAACTTTCACACGGCAAACATTGTAGCGATCAATCGAACACCCTATTAGGAAATGTTACTAAATTAATAACCTCTACGCAATTATGAAATATATTAATACTAATATTGTATACAATAGTTATAGTTAATATAATGATATGCGTATAGTTTACACTGTATATATATACTAATACGTGTTGATAGGTATATATATATATATATATATATACATATATATATATATATATATATATATATACATACATATATACAATAAATATGACGACATTATACACCAGTTATATATAACCATATATGGGCATGCATAGTGGACTATTATCTATGGCTGCAGTGTATCGCCGTGTCGTCATAGTATAACTATAGTATACTAGTTATTGCAGATCATTCGTGAACATGATATCTATATGATAGCTTAAAGCGAGTTTCAATATCGCTCTTAAAATGGCTGCAATCACTGAATTGAACCACGAGATGGTGTACACGAATACCCCTGTGGGAGCTTTGGTATTACCTTATTTGTTTCCACGAGTTCACGAATTCAACGATAATTATAGATTATAATCTATTATCGTTGACTATGGAGTAAAATCTAAATGATTATTCACTAATTAAATTATTTACTTTTATCGGTAGTTTATTATTAGTGTATTATTAGTTAACAAATACACGCGTGAACACCGTCTCCTCAAACCTATTCTTCTCTCCTTACACACGTCGTACGATACTTGGGGGTTACGTAGTATATCATCACGTGACACTAATTGTCGTTATCGTATTAGTCATATTAGTCATCTTGTACTTAAATATGAATATCATAAATATATAGTATGACTTTTGTGTACTTCATATCAATGTGTGGGTATACGTATATATACGGGTGTATACATGCATATATGTACATATATATATATATATAGCTATATATATATGTTATATCATCGATTGTTACATCATCACGTGACTGTTAACGCGCGCGCATTACGTAATGAAGTGTATGGGAGTTCAAGGTTACGACGAGTGGTGGAAGCACTATCTCTTTCATAGTTAATTAATAAGCAGCAGCTTCGACGTCGGAAAACAATGGTCGCCGCCGCTGCCTATATCGCTATAGCGATAATCTATAGCTAGAGGGGGGCGTGTCCCGTAGCGAGAGTGGGGCGTGTTCGATATCCCTAAGGGGCGTGTCGCTAGGCCATACTCCCCGACTGGAGCGCCGCTCGCGGCGTGCGATGTACACACGAACGCACGCGATTCTACGGTGCAAGAGCGAGAGGGATAGGTTGTAGGTTACATATATGGTAACTAATAGTTACTAACTAGCTACGTTAACTATATATGGGCAACTACAATGGTAACACGTGCGGATACTTCTTAAGCCATACAGCGGGATTGAGGTATAGTAGTAGGGTGCAGTAGGGTGTAGTAAGGTACATTATGGTGTAGTAGGTTGCAGTAGGGTATAGTAGGCCGTATATATATATATATATATATATATATATATATATAAAACACACGCACACACACACACACGCGTGTTCAATACTAGATCAACAGCACAGTGCACATTATTCACATATGAAGAGTTAAAGTGGAGTTTAGAACTTCAACTAAAGCAACGCCACCTTCACATCACCACTTCGACTGTCGCTCGTAATAATTGATATATATATATATATATATATATAGATAGCTAGATAGATAGCTAGATAGATAGCTAGATAGATAGCTAGATAGATAGCTAGATAGATAGCTAGATAGATAGCTAGATAGATAGCTAGATAGATAGCTAGATAGATAGCTAGATAGATAGCTAGATAGATAGCTAGATAGATAGCTAGATAGATAGCTAGATAGATAGCTAGATAGATAGCTAGATAGATAGCTAGATAGATAGCTAGATAGATAGCTAGATGTATTTGTTAAACACTTGCGTAACACACACACACTTGCTTAACGCGCTCCGGAGTGATTAAGAGTTGAACTAGACCGCACCGCACCGCGCGCCCCAAGTCATCCCGTCGCACACACACGCTCGATACCACCACCACGCAGCCACCGTCATACACTTCCGGTCCGCCAGTACTATTGCGTAATAGTATCGATTACGTCACGTGATAGTAACGCGGGTATCTCTCTCTCTCCTTATATGGCGATACGGCCCTATGCCCATATAAAGGCATACGTCGATATCACGCATCGGGAGGCGATCTATCGGTGATTATCTAGAAAGAAAATCAATTCGCAAATGTTTAAATATATTATGTAACACCGCTCGCGCCTACGGGCTATATTTAGATCTAGTATTACATCACAGAATGGGGCGTATCACATCGCAGAAGGGGGCGTATTAACGAGCGGCGGTGGCGGCGTTTCCTAAATATATTTAAATATATACGCTTCTTCTAGCGATGGCGGCACGTGACCCGACTCCTAGCGGCGACGTTGAGGTTCACATCACGTGGTCACGCGCTGTGTATCGATTTCACGTCGCCCGACCTCTCTGACGGACGGACGGACCGCCTATAAAGCGTTACTAATCTTCCCTTTCGGTGTGCCGTGTACGTCCGCTAGGCGACACACGGCGCGCCGCTCACTTATAGCGAAGTAGTAGTAGCAGCCGATGTGCGTTAAATCTCTCACTTAGAGCGAAGTACTACTTATATCGATCTCGTCGGAGTATCGATATAAGCGATAAATCGATACATATATATATATATATATATATATATATACATATATAATTCGTTATATAATTTAATATACGTATATATATATAAAGTATATACACTTTACAATACGCGGTGTACATATATATATATAGACGCGGATATTCTCGTCGATTCTCGCCGAATCACGACCGTTAATCACGTGATCACCCACGTGTAGGTTTGACATCGCCGGGCATGCGCTAGGCTACACACATCGCACACGTGTGCGCGCTCTCGTGTGCGCGCTCTCTCGTGTGCGCGTGTACAACCGCTGTGACGTGAACGCCTACGTTCGCACGCACGCACGTAGGCATAGCCGTGTGTGCGAGCGTCTGCTGTAGAGCTTACGGTGCGTATGCTATGTATAATGCTCGCGGTGTGCGCTCTAGTGTGCGCGCGCGAGTGTGCGATACAAAGTGTGCGTGTGCGTGTGTGCGGTGCGTATATCATAACGGCGAGCGACGGGTAAACAACAATAACGCTCTATAGATGAATAAGTCATTAGGCGTGTAGGATTCGTGTGTAGTTTATTACAACACGCACACACGCACACACACACGCACACACGCACACACACGCACACATTATGTATGTGTGTACACTGTACACGATACTCTATTGCAGTATTCCATGTATGAGTATGTTTGTATGTAATATATATATATATATATATATATATATATATATATATATATATATATATATATATATATATATGTGTGTCTGTAGATAGGTATGCATATAAATAATGATGTCCTCGTCTCACACGATGCACATGACCTATAAACGCGAGGTTGTCAAGGTCACCTAGAACTATACTTGCAGCAGCGTCATCCGAAAGGAGAAGGAACCATACCTTTTTTATAGGAGGGGTATATTTAAAAGCTTTTCGTTACCATAAAATATATACATATATATACACACAGACATATATATATTACCTAATGTCATGCATATATATATATATATATATATATATATATATATATATGTTATGTATATATACATTATTTAATGTTATATAATCGCGTACATCACGTTGTCTACACGTGTCTACAACGTGCACACAATGTACACAAAATGTAGACACCGTACACATCGCCGTATTATTGAATTCACATTAGTGTTTATTTATTATCCGGCGTGGAGTCGGCACTTTAGCGCCCCGGCTATCTATTGTTCTCCTCCTCCGCCGTAATACTACAATGTAATCTATTTTAATCTATCGCCGCCGCTGATGCGATACACCGCTCCATTACGAGGTGTTCTTCGGCCTAGTTTATAAGCGGCGGCGGGCGCAGGTGTTCTCTAATGTATCGCCGCCACATCCCTACATCGCTAGCCGGCGATAGCGTACGCCACATCCCTACATCCCTAGCCGGCGATAGCGTACGCCACATCCCTACATCCCTAGCCGGCGATAGCGAACGCCACATCCCTACCACCAGCACCACCACCACGCGTAATAGAATCATCACTATATTGATACCGGGCCACCACCCCCACCACCACCCTATAGGGGTTGTATCAGAACCACTAGGTCTACCGTAATCACTACTATAACCAGTACTACCGCTAATACTTTAATCATCGACTCCACTACTACCACCACCCTCAGCCCCACCTCAGCTCCACCATTACGTAATATACTATATTCTTCGCCGCTTCGGGGTATGGTGTGCGCGTGCGTGTGTGTGATTCGCACCGATGAGTGTTCGCGCACTATCGGTGTGGGTTTCTAATTCACATTGGAACAGTACAATCAATATTTCTAGGCTTCGCGTCATTTATTTATCACGATATATACGTATATATTCGTATATGTACTACATTATTACCACTAATATATATACATATATATATATATATATATATATATATATATACACTATATATATTGCTCATAAATATACGTATATATATAGAATAATTTATTGACTTTAGAAAAACAATAAACGCTTACAAACGTAAATAAATAATGATAATAAAGGTAATGCAATAATACGGGAATAAATAATGCAAATAATTAATAAATGTAAAAATAAATAGAAACAAGTAATCGATCTGACTACATAAGACAATACTATAAATAAAATATATAACCTCTTTTAGATAAGAATAGAATATATAACCTCTTTTAGATAAGAATGAAGATTTAATATCCCTGTTATCAATCCGTAAGTGATTAGAAACCTAATTAGCGAATACCCTTATCGGTGACTTAGTAACCTAGTTATCACAGCTTATGAACCCTTAGCCCTTAGCCCCTAGCGGTCTCAGGCCACCTACCTTACCGCCAACATGTCTCATTAGATCTGATGATATCTATACATGATGATTAAGTGCTCATGTGTACAGTCATTGTACCTATTGCTATCTTGTGAATAGATTTACATTTTGAAATGTGTTATATAGTAAGATTACTGCATAGAAAACTGTACTTACAATATATCTATAGGTCTCTATCTATATTTTATATATTATATAAATTCGCCGGTATAATTGTGTTAGCTATATGATATATATATATATATATATATATATATATATATATATATATATATATCTATTTGTGTGACTATTACGATGTGAATTGATATCAACACCTAATATAGGCATGGGTTCAGCAAACAGCAACAATAGGTGAATGAAGACACACTTAATTGTTTATCTATAGATACAAATATCAACGATATAAAGAAATATGGGTTTTTCTTTCTTTATATCGATTATATATACTGTTTTGTTAGATACGTATATATATATATATATATATATACAATATACTATAGTTAGGTGAATAATAACTGGTGTTACTGTTAATAGTACAAGGCATAGCGATAGAGAGAGAGAGAGAGAGAGAGAGAGAGAGAGAGAGAGAGCAGCTTATTGCGTAGAGATGGTGTTAGTGAAAGGGATATAATCACACGCACACACACACACACGCACGCACACAATAGAGGCGCACAATAGTGTGCGCGCTACTTAGCTGATTAAATCGCCATCATTAAAATGAATGCAGGCGTGGGGGAGTTATTAAATACATAATTTCTATTGTGTGTATACTACAATATATACGTGTGTGTGTGTATATATTACTGTTGTTGTTATATTAGTGTTATATATATATATTGTATATTGTATATAAGTATGTGTGTGTGTGTGTGTGTGTTTGTGTGTGTGGTAAACACACACACACACATCAATGTGCTGCCCCGTCACCCGTTAGCACGTCGTAAGGAGGAAGATGAAGAGGAGAGGTGGGTGTGTGTCACGTGAATATAGTGTGTGCGCGCTCACATGTGTGCGTGTGTGTGAACGAGCCTACATTGTACACAATTAGCCGTATAGGACGACGACGACGACGCCAACTCGAGGACATAGCGCATCCGCATCAAAGACATAGCCTACAAACACCGACACCCACAGTGAATACACGAGCGCGCGTACACACATACGCGTACACATCTATGTGGTGGTGTTGACGGACATCGCTACAGCGGACACCGTTGCGGTCGTATCGAGGGTCAGAGGTCGCGCGGGGTCATACGTAGCGGGGGTCACGGCCGTGTGTGCGGTGCGCGCTGTGGTATCCGTGTAGGGTGGTTTGTAAATAAATAATGAAATTCTTTGAATAAATTTAATCAAGCGCTAGTGTTAATTACACGCGCACACACGCGCGCGCGCTCATACGTGTGCGTGTGCGGGTGTGCGTGTGCGGGTGTTATATTTACCACACGTGACTCGGTTGCTACTAAACGGAGACAGGTGTTAATGTATAATCATTTTTATTTCTTCTCTACAGAGAAGAAATAATCTAGTATAGGTTAGAATACTTCTATGGTCCACTAAATGATATATATAGTGTATTATACAGAATTCATAGGGAACACACACACGTACATCTCTATTTATAACGTACGTACGGCACCCATCCACTCATGTAAACGTGCCATTATTGTATTTACAACTGTACCTAGGTGACGTCAAAGTGACACCGCGTTGACATCGTGACACGTGTCATCACCCGTACGATCGTGTCGCTTGAAATCGAGACATTTTAAAACTAATATCGATAGATGAATATGACCTTGACAGTTGATTTCTTTAGGTACACCGTTTGGTTATAGTTATCAGTGCCGGATGATGTTATTCAATGTGTAACCAATGTGTAACCAATGTGTAACCTATTTCACATGAACGCTTAGATTTTGAACATTTCGTTTTGAATAATATTTGGGATATCGTGGCCAGGTTGTTTAGCGACGATGTTCCAGAATGTTCGAGAATATGGATAGATTTAGTATTGGGCGGTGCCGGGTAATGCTATATTGTTAATACGGCAATTATGAATGCACATCGTAGGGGGAGGGTAAGGTGCCCGCAGAAGGAGGGGTGATTCGTAGATGAGCGAACAATAGAGGGAACAATAGAGGGAACAATAGAGGGAACAATAGAGGGAACAATAGAGGGAACAATAGAGGGAACCATAGAGGGAACAATAGAGGGAACCATAGAGGGAACAATAGAGGGAACAATAGAGGGAACAATAGAGGGAACAATAGAGGGAACAATAGAGGGAACAATAGAGCGAACAATAGAGCGAACAATAGAGGGAACAATAGAGGGAACAATAGAGGGAACAATAGAGCGAACAATAGAGGGAACAATAGAGCGAACAATAGAGCGAACAATAGAGGGAACAATAGAGGGAACAATAGAAGGAACAATAGAGGGAACAATAGAGGAATGCTAATTCCATGTAGGGCCTACAATGTACATTCACTGATGCGAGTCTAACACGCCCATATTGTAGGCGTATTAGACTAGCGGTTAGTGTTACATACGGGTATGGAGTTAAGAGACAATTAAGTTAAGTTAATATGAACTATTAGAATGTGGTGAATGAGAATTATTAGTGAAAGTTTATAAAGTAATGTATTTATTCGAGAAAATACTATCAAACATTCTGGAAATGTATTTTCCTATCCACCGGGTTGTCTGTAAAAGGGTCAGACCTAAATCTAAATATAGGTATAGGTATAGGTATATTATAGGTATAGGTATAGATATATTATAGGTATAGGTATAGGTCTAGTATAGGTCTGGGTATAGGTCTAGTATAGGTATATTATGGGTCTGGTATAGGTCTATTATTGGTCTATAGGTCTGAATCTATGACCTGAGGTGTACAGGTTATAATATTTCACAACGTAGAGGTTATTGTACACTATAGGTGTACAGTGTGTGTTGTGTGTACTGACGCAATACGAGGACGACGTCGCTGTATCGAATCACGCGATACCCCGATATATCGACGGGTCGCCGCGAGCCGGTCACGTGACGTCATCAGACCGGAAGTTAAACGCAAACAATGGTAATTGTGTACCTAGTACGTGTTTCACCTATAGGTGTATACGCATGCGCAATCGTTACAATCGTAAAATTGTATACGTGACCTATATAGATTATATTTATACTATATATATTTATATATATATATATATATATATATATATGGTAATAAATGATATGATGGTATTATGATTGTAATATGATTATTTTTTTGGTGGAGTAATTTCATCCCATCGTGGAACATATATGTCTATAGGTATCTATAGATGAAGTTTTCACTCATAACCACATAGCTCTAATGTCCCTTCGTAGCCGTTCTCGTGTTAAGGCATCCAGGTTTTAACGATTATATAAGATCACTACTAATACTCGCTAAGACCTATTTAATGGACCCCGACGGGGTTAGAACCCGCGACCTACTACCTGTTCGTCTGACGCGCTAGCCAGCTGGTCTACCATAGGCTAGTTCTGTGTAGATGCTCTTCGTACAGTGCACTATACACGGGGATAGATACATCATGTATTGAATTATTATTGAGTTAAGTAAAAACGTAGCGATATAGCAATAAGTAATACGTTATTTATATGCATACACGAAACTACAGGAAAAAAAGTAAAAATGAATAAATACATAAATATTGTAGTGGTACACACGTGCCTTGAAATAACATACATACATATATATATATATATATATATATATATATATATATATATATATATACATATATACACGTTAATTACACTATATATAAGTATAACGATGTAGATTAGCGATGTTTTTATAGCACATTTAGCACAGTTAGCGGGTATAAGTTGTGTGACATTGAGGTCAGGTGCTCGTGTGACCTTGATGTTGCCGATTACGTATTGAACCCTTAATGCACTTAGACTTTAAATAGAGTTGTACATTACTTTTTTTTTGTTTTAATTAAGTATTATTGGTTATCGTATGCGTAATCTACATTATTTATTATATATATATATATATATTGTTGTTATTGTTATTGTTATTTGGTGGAGTCCTTTCATCCCATCCAAGAACTTAGATGACGTTTTCACTTATAACCATATATGGCTCTAATTGTCCTTCGAAGCCACTCTCGTGTTAAGGCATCCATGGTGTTAACGAGAGCCGATAATTTACGTATTCACAATTATATGAGATCACTTCTAAATATTATTTAAAGACCCATTTTATAAAATTAATTAATGGCCGCGGACGAGGCTCGAACCCGTGTCCTACTGCTTGCGTGTCTGACGCCTTAACCACTGAGCCACACAAGCAGTTTATAAATATATTTATAGTATATATACTATATATTATATACTATATATTATATATTATTATATGGTTGTTTTAAATAAAAGTGTATGTGTATATAGTTAGTACTATACATACTATAGTACCATATATACTATACATACTATATATGTTAAAATCCGTAACTATGGTTACGTATGTTAACACATACATCTAATACGCATTGCAATGTGTATTCTACACTAGTTGTATATAATATACGGCGTATACGCTAATATGCAGTATAATTATAATATTGAATATCATCTATAGCTGTTACCTTGCCGGTATCACTAATATGTGTATACACGCTATAGAAGAGTGATCGTGTATGCATGCTATTTCGTGTAGAATGTGTTAGTTGCATATATGCTTTATTAAATATTAAGTATATCATGTATATATGATGATGATGATGATATTGAGTTTATTAGCACTAAAATAGGGTCATATATCAAGTATATATATATATATATATATATATATATATTGTAATGCGTATTATGTAATGATGCCCAAACACGCAACAATAACAATTGATGATGTCATGTCGACAGAGATCACCTGATTGATTACTCTTGCACAATGTGCACACGAACACACGCACGCGCGCACACACAGACGCGCGCACACATACGCACGCACACATACGCACGCACACACGCATATGCTATAGGAAACTCTATGTATCACGAATACTCCACAATATATACACACATATATATATATATATATATATATATAACACTCCCTATCTGCGCAACGTAATTCATAGTTACCCGTCCCGCTGCAAGCAGCAGTAGTATCGAATTCACTGAAATAGATTTAGGTTCGCCAAGATTTTCATACAAAAATATGTTCGTTATTCTATTAAATTACATCGATATTTTTTAGTTTTTACTCAACTCATATATATGTATATTATTTAAAACCGTGGTTTTGCGAGCGTTCCTATCGGTGTATTATATATTAGTAATGAACACTTTACAGTTTTACATAAATAATAATGTAAACATATGTTTGTTAATTATAAATAACCATTTATCCAACAACATGCATCGACCTATATTGGTGGCAATTGTTGTGTATACACAATCTAATTACATGATTTCGCGCAATTATCATATAAATATATATTCTATTAAAGATATATCCTATTAAAGATATATCTTTGCTTATAAAATCGTTGATATGAGTTTAGTTACAATGCAATATACGCGGTAGACATATACATATTCTATAGTATACATCCGCACACACACACACACAACCACACACACACACACACACAACCACACACACAACCACACAACCACACACACACACACACACACACACATACAACAACACAAACGTTAGTGAACGTGACATAAGTATAGTGTATGTGTATGTATAAGTCATTATTTAGTTTATTTATAAAAAAAATAGAGTATATTTCTTGATAGATTACATATATATATATATATATATATATATATAATTAAATATTTAGTGCAAGGTAATAAGTATAATGTATTATAACAATTATGTGATATAATATTATAATTTGTATGCTATAATGATGTATTTTTTATAATAGATTTTTTTTCATTAATTTGTGTACCGGAATATACAATTAAATATTACGATCTATAAGATTGTTACTAATTCCGTCAGTTATATAACAATCAATGCTAATTAATAGGGATGCAATGTATTATATATATATATAAATATACATATATATATATATATATATATATATATATATATATATCCTATAGGACATTTGTTTTATAATACATTTGTCATATATATATATATATATATATATATATATATATATATATATCAATAATAATAGCCTTATGTAAATGTATACATTCTTGTATGTATTTATTTATACATGCATCGTGAAATAGTATATATATATATATATATATATATATATATATATATATATGTGTATGCTGAAATCGCAATTTCCATATTGAACTTAAAAAAAAAGAAATATGGAATTCATTATAAATAAATATATTCATAATCAAAATGTTATTTAGTATATAATATATATATGTGTGTGTGTTTGGGTGTGTGTGTATGTATATATTTTCTATATATATAATATATATATATATATACGATAATATGACGTATAGTTATATATATATATAATACGAATATAGAATACTTTAATTTAAGTAATATTTTATATATTATTCAAACATAATATACAATATTACATAAACGTATGTGTATTAGATTACAAAATAGTGTACAATGTATATATTGTATACTTCGATATGTGTGATGTACACTGTATACAATATACAGTGTACATTTTAAACTATCGTAATGTACAATGTAGAATGTATAACATGCAGTATACTGCACACTGCAGTATATATATCCATATAAATATATAAATATATACATATATAAATATATTAATTATTAATTCGGCATGCCGCACAACATATCGAGGTAATTAATTACCCGAAAACCGACGCACGCGAGTGAGGCGGGCGTTGTTGGGGGATACTATATACGTAGTGGGCGTGGCTTCATAGTCACGTGACGTGTCCCTATTAATAACCAGCGATGTGACACCGGCGTATCATCTGTTACTACGAAATAGAGCTATATTCTTTAGCTGAAGCACAATGTACCGCACAATGTACCGCGCAATGAGGCGCACAATGAGGCGCACAATGAAGCGCACAGTGAAGCGCACAGTGTGCGCCTCACAATGAACGCCATAGTGCTGCGAACACTGTACGAGTGATGTTAAACATGTTTTTGATCATGGACACGACCTTTAAATATGGGTATTGAGAATACCGATACATTTTTTTTAATTTCTGTCAATATTGGGACATATCTTTCCCGGTCAAATTTAACATTATTTAACATGGAATATGTAGGAAAATACCAAAAAACATAAATATATATATTTTTCACATTTATAATTAATCTATAATCATGACATTTTCAGAATTTGTGTAATGTGTATAGTTCCATCGAGACATATCAAATTCATAAAAATAAAATTATTTCTAGGATCTCTTTTTATGTATAGGATTGTCCATACTTTTTGTTGACCTCTCATAATTTGTACGGAATCATTATATTTGACACAACCTAATTATAAGCACTCTCTGTTAATCACTATCTGTTGAACAATGTTGTACTGCACTAACTACCGTGACATGTCTTAAGTTTGGTTTAAAATCGTTACAAATTACCATTTTTCTGTTTCTGTTTTTCCAGAAATATTAATACACTTTTTATTTTATTGTTTAAATTAATTATCTAATAACTAATCTTGTAATTAGGGATACCATAGATAATATTGTCTATATATTAATTTTATATATTAGAAGAATATAGTATTTAAGAAAATTACTCATTATTATGGGAAAGTAACCTAATACGGACACTTTAACAATAAATGGTCTTAACATTTTATGAATCAATATTTTTATTCAAAAATTACAATATCTTAATATTATATGATTATAGATATTATTGTGATTTTAAAATTTTATTTAATCTTTTTATACAATAGATAAAGGGGGTGTCCGTATTCTGTACCCATTTCCGAATACAGACACCCTGTGTTAATATACGGACACCCTATATACCACTAAATAAACTATATATTATTGATGAACCATTCAGATAAATTAAAATTACATTAATTATAATTAATATTATGAATAATTTAATATAATGTAATTAATAATTAATTTATTAATTTTTGTTATTTTATTAATTAATAATTTCAAGTAATGTAACTAAATAATAAAAAAATTAGATTTAGCTTAATTGGAGGTATTAATATTATAACACACGCACTTTTTATGAAAATCAGAATAGTTCACACGCTGGGAGATGATTGGTTATAGGTTGTCCGACGGATTAATACGGACACTGTCCGTATTAAAACATCTAGGGTGACCGTATTAGGGATTTATATGACCTTTAGATATATGATTATAACTTAATTAATATTTTATAATAAATATATCTATAAATATATAAATATAAATATATCAATTATGTATTTAATGTTTAGAATGCTTTAGTTTTTAATAATATATCGATACATTTATAAATTCTTGAGAATGTTTTAAGTTGAAATTTGTTTTCATAAATTTAAAAACGTAATAAAAAAACCAGTTTATTGGATATATCAGCACTATTTTGAGTAATTAAAAAATACTTATTTAGACTATTTATATAATTATGAATATGTTATTCATTAAACACTTTTTTGTAGGATTTATGGTTTCTGAGATACCTTTACGATAAAATACAAACAATTTTTACGAAATTCAAATAAATGTCATTAAAATTACATAATATTTTTTGTAAAACTTGTTGCGAGTCACCGATATTAAACCAAAATAAAGTTGTCCTACTAAAATAGTATCACGAACTGATCGTAGCCGTAGAATCTGCACCGTAAAGGTATGAGGTGGACAACATAATCACACTGTGTGCGTACGACGCGTCGCGTTCACACGCCACACACCGAACGCGCGCAGTGTGCGACACACACGCACACCGCACACTCATGCGTGAAATAATGTACGCGTATTTTCATGTGTGTCAAATTTCGCACTATAGTCATTTCGCACTAGGAAAGTTGAACGCGCGCGACTAAGCTTCGCGTTATCGCTAACGGTCACCTGACATCTGACGTCACGTGACCGACGTTACGTCCGATAACCACGCCCACCCCCGCCCCCGTTACGCCCACTCGCGTTCACCTTATTCCTACGTAATGACCAAATGCACCTACGACATACCCGTAGGACATATCCTTGTTCGCGCGCGGGATACGGTGTCGTACGCGCGCGCGAGCGGGACATTAACAAGGACATAACCTCGAAGGACATAACCTCGAAATACTACTGTTCCGACTATATATATATATAGTACCCGCGCGGATACGGAGCAATAGAACGCGCGCACACGCGCGTATGTGTGTGCGCGTTCGTTGATTAAGGTATATATAGGTAGCTATAGGTATATATAGGTATATATACCTATAGGTTATGTACATAATACTCAATAGAGAAGTGGTAACGCACGCACACACGCACGCACGCATGCCCGTACACGTAAAGCCGAGATGACACTTACGAATGACATTGCATATCGTAAAGTGTGGTAACGTGTTGCACAATGGCGTACGCGGATGTTGATTCGCCTGGTCTGTGGCCTCGACATTGTATGGAGATGTGTGTGTGTGTGTGTGTGTGCGTGTGTGTGCATGTGTGCGTGTGTGCGTGTGTGTGTGTGTGTGCGTGTGAGCGACTTCGTAAGATGTGTGACTTCGCGAGGTGTGCGATGCCACACTTCCTCCTGCATCCGCCTCGCCCCGCTAACTCAGACATTGATAGCACGTGGTTCCCCCTCGTGACCTTCACTCGGCGACCCCTTATAGCTAGGGATAACTCGGCCACAAGCGAGATTAGGCGTAGTATTGAAAGTTAGTTGTCGGCAATATTTCACGCGATATCGACATCTTTAGACCAGGTGACTACGGTCTACCCACGTGACATCATCTCTACGCACGTGACGTGGCCACACATACTTGCACGTGACACCACGAGAACAAAGCGTCACCTCGACGCCTCCTCCTCGTGGTGGTTGTGGTTGTGGTGATCTTTGGTCTAGATACTCGGGTAGCCTAACGAGCTATTGTGCGTTAGCGATGCATTGTACTGGTGGTGGTGGGCGTGGCGGTGGGCGTGGTGGTGGGCGTGGCGGTATTGGTCACCAGGTCACGTGACTATAATCAGTAGGTTTAGCGGTGGGAAGAGCGGTTCTTGTCGCGTGTAAGTGTATACACCACACACGCACTCACACGCACGCACACACATCCGTACGTACGTTAAGAGGATAACAGTTGTATTGGTGAAGTGATTCTAAGGTAAAGGAAGATGTTTTAAGACGCGTGCAAAACAAATTATTCAATATGAGCTGGAATGTAAAGTGGGGGGGGGTAGACGGATTGATGACATCGATTACCCCTAGATAGTGGAGGGGTTAAAATTGGGGGTATTGTAGTGAATGTATAACGGACGCGAATTGCATAACCGGATATACATTAATATTGTACACGCATCGTCGGAACATGGGGTAACCCCATGGGGTAAATAGAGAACGAGATAACTATATAGACAGCTAAATATATCTATCATATTGAATGCGGTAAAGCAGAATCATTATATGTGTGTAGGCATTCTTAATATGGGGGCGAGGGAGATTGGAATGAGAGAATATTGTGAGAGAACTATGAATATGCGCATGCGCAAATGTATATTTGGTCATGCGCAGTGTTATCATTAATTAGGCATAGTAGTAGTAGTAGTAGTAGTAGTAGTAGTAGTAGTATTAGTAGTAGTAGTAGTAGTAGTATTAGTAGTAGTAGTAGTAGTAGTAGTAGTAGTAGTAGTAGTAGTAGTAGTAGTAGTAGTAGTAGTAGTAGTAGTAGTAGTAGTAGTAGTAGTAGTAGTACACATATTGCATAATATCAACAATAACTTATTTAAGCATCACTGATTTGAATACTATTCGCTTCACGCTTGATTATCTAATCATATGACGTAATGTATGACGTAATCTCACTGTAATGTATGACGTAATGTATTATGTACATTTCTCTACCATTAAATCATCAGCTACAGCCCTAATGTACGTACGGCGTACGCGCGTCGGTATGTGTGTACGTATGTGTGTGGGTATGCGTGTATGAAGCGGTGGGTGTCCACAGCTAAGTAATTATTTTCCTATTTCTCCTATAAAACACTTTATTTATAACTACATAGTTATACATAGATGGTGTGTTTGTCATAAATTAGAGATTCGTGTTCACGCAACGCCGTCGTTTCCATGGAAACCGCCAACCTAGCGAGCTCGAATCACGTGATACCACTACTATACTACCCGCCCCCTATCGGCTGTGTTGAGTAACAGTGACAGTGACAGCGAGGTGGGTGGTTAACCCCCACCCCCACCCCGCCTCGCCCCATCGTATCAGGCTCGGAAGCGAGAGTGCGCGCTCTTTATCAATACTGATACCCCATTGTTGTACGTTGTGTAACTTTTACATATTTATCTATATCAATTAGCAAGTTGTTGAGATTATTATGTAATAATGCATATCGATAGTTACAATATTCGATAGCAACTATTCAAATATTTATAACTATTTCAAAATATGATCAATATATAAATAATATATACATTATAAAACATTATAAAACTGTTCTATTTACTTAGTTTATATGCCCGGGTATATGTAATATAGTATGTGCTAATATACTATAATATATTCTATAAATAGATGTATATAAATCAGCTAAATGTTTTATTTGTCTACCAGAAAACCGATATTTCGTATATGATATTGCATTCTTTTTCGTTGAATTTAAATAAATAATATGATACAAACAAATATATATTATTATTTGTAATCGTAAGGATATTAATTAATTAAATCTATATTGCCTAAAAGCTTAATTAATTAAATACAGTATTATGATCAACATTTCATAATTTGTATGATTTTTATTAATGTATCAATAACATTATTAGCATACGGCTGACGACACTTTTCCTTAATTAATTCCCTAATTAATTCCTTAATTAATTCCTTAATTATTGTGTATCAGATTTATTTTATTTCAAAATAGAATCAAACTTATTTTATTCAAATATTTCTCTTCGTACGATTCGTACGGTATTCGCTATATCCGAACACCTCGTATAGCGAATTCGTCGTACTACGACGTGTCCTCGACATGGACATATGACGTAACCAAATGACGTAACCGAATGACATAACCGATAGAAGATGTATCGCTCGCTAAATTAGATTATAAAGACATGCACGTGTTCCACTGGTAAGTTACATCGCGCACACACGTGGTGGTTGTCATCGGGCTATGACGTCATCGTGATTACGTCACGAGTTATTACATCACATCTCACTCGTAGCCTGTCGATATCGCATCGAATGGTTAATAGCAATCGAGTATAGCATTCTATATAGGTGATGATTAGATAGCTATCTTAATCAGGTGACTTAATCAGGTGACTTAATCATGTGACTTAATCATGTGACTTAAAACTGATACCATATATGGTGAGAGTATACCCTCGCTGATATTCGCTAATATTCGCGAATAATAATCGAGGAACACATGTCAGATGTTCGCGAATATTCGCCAAAATTCGAGCGAATATTCGCCTGAAGTGGCGGCATCAACATCCGTAGTTCACAAGGTCACGCATGCGCAAACTATTGTTGATTGTAACCAACGAACGCCAACTATTTCGTATTAAAACGCTATTTAAAAGGTTTATCCGAGCTATTTCGGAGGTATATATATATATACTTAAGTAGCGAGGCATTCATTTATTAAGTAGCGTATTAAAGGGGCGTAACCGGGGCGGGGCGGGGCGGGGCGGGGGGCGTGTTTCACCTGGATGTGAGATGCACACCTTTACGCATAGCTACAGCTGCCCACCACCGTCTATAGACATACTACCGACACGCCCATTATTAAGTCTGTGCCTGTATATAACCGCACACGCACGTTTACATATACACGTATACATAGTATGCATATATATATATATATATATATATATATATATATATATGTATATATCATTGTTGGGGGTGGTCCCGGGTGGTATTGGGTAGTTTCGGGTTTCAAAATATTATTTCCTTATGGGTTTCTAAATATTCGGCTTTTAGTAATTAGCGAAGCTCGTCTATTTACGGCGTATTATAATATGCATACTATAGTACCGATACCACTGCTACTATAGTATCCTGTAGACATTACACTACTACTCGTGTACTATAAGTTCTAGTTCTGGTGGTTACGGCGAGCTATCACCCTTAAGATATGGATCCATCACATCATTATTTTACAAAAATATATATTAAATATATAAATAGATTATCCGTTATAATAATGTCTATGACATGATAATATATGTATATGTATGTGAATATATATCATTTCAGTACCGATTATAATAGCTGTACAATGTACATGCATGACGAATAATAGTTTCGTATACATGAGCGTACGCATTATCAACTGCAGTTACGCGCATACACATACGCGTGTGTGTGTGTGTGCGTGCGTGTGTGTGCGTATTATATAAGCCACACACATAATGAGTATATAGGTCACGTGATGCGTGTGCAGGTAACCCGGGCAGGCAGGTCAAGTGAGTGCGACCTCGTGTATGACTTCCGGTCATGATCAGATACTGATTACTATAGCTTACTATAGCTGTATACAGCTAACTATTGTACTACATATAACTATAGTATACTACATCTTACTATAGTATTACAGATTACTATATATATAGTATAGTATACTACAGCTAAATATAGTACTACAGCTTACTATATATATAGTATTACTATAGAAGTTGACCTTTTCTATAGTACTACAGCTAACTATAGTACTACAGCTAACTATAGTATACCGTATCATACTGCTATAGTACAGCACTCTCGGGTAACAACCACAGCCACTGTCAACTGTCAATAGCTATAGCTATGAAACCCAACCCATATTGTAATCATATATTCAATGTGCTTTAATTGTAATCATATAATCATATAATATATATGTATACATGGAGTTATATATATATATATATATATATATAGGTATTCCATTACAAATAGTACCCTAATAGTTTCCTTAATATGTCCTTGACATGTCATTATAGTGTTAATATAGTGTCTTTAATATTACCTTATAAGGTATTCGCTATCGAGTGTATTGGAAATATTCGTAGAGTATTATTATAGTGTACCTATAATGTGTCCTTAAAATGTCCTCTAGGTGTCTTGATACATCCATAACGTGTCCTTTACATGTCCTCGTGGCGTCCTTTAGGCGTCCTTAACGTGTATTTGTTATGTCCTTAGTGTCCTTGATATGCCCTTGGATTACCTTATGATGACCTTAAAGTGTCCTTGAGTTATCCTGATCGTGTCCTCGATATATCCGTATTGTGCTCGATGCGTCCTTAAGATGTACTCTCTATGTCCTTAGGGTTACTTTGGATGTGTCCTTGAGGTTTCCTTGAGGTGTCCTTGAGGTGTCCTTGGATAGTATAGATTATCGCATACACCTTTGTTAGTATAGCGCAATTAAACATGTTGAAAACGTTACATTAATTAAGTTTTAATCAGGACGAAAATAGCGTAGACTGGTATTAATATGAATATTTATTTGAGGTATTTTATATTTTAAATTAAGTGAGACTATCTAGGTATAAAATAGGGTATATATATAAGATTAGATATATTTATAAGATTAGGAAATATGTGTACATAATACATTGTACTTTAATTGTAATGTATGTCCTTAATGTATGTCCTTAATGTTGTACTATCAACAACATATTGCCGATATTATAATATTAGTAGATATTCACCCGTGTGTAACGACAGTATTACATAATAAACCCGTATACAACGAACACTACTTCGTTACATCGTTAAATACAAATATCAACATCCCTAGTTATTCAGTAAGTAAATGTATTATCTATTACTATTATCACCCGTGTTTATTATTTAGGATAATTATGACGTAACTTGTATTTCTTATGTCATCAATTATTCGGCGATATAAAATATTATTATAAATATATATATAGTATATTATTTAGGTAGATAAACGCGCATAGAATACATATATAGACTATTATATATATATATATATAGCGCACTTTTATGATACAATGTATGCTTACCGTGATGATGACGCGACATAAGGCTGTATTACGTAATCAATTCTGCCCGCGTTACGTAACAATTACCTAATACCCTACCCCCCCTAATACCCTACCCCCACCTCACACAGGATTCTCTCTCTAGTGAGCAGATTGAAGGTTCGTGAATATGTTGTAATCTCTCTCTCTCCGCCTATCTTTCTATATATGTATATATATATATATATATATATATATATATATATATATATATATATATATAGAAATATATACTTATTAATTACTATGGTATAATTATGTAGTTATTAGTCTAGTGATATAAAGATGTTTGAAATAATTGAAATGTGTTTCTTCTGTATTCTTGAGATACACCATAGCTGTGCACATATAGAATATTATCCATAGCATATTATCTATAGAATATTATCTATAACGAAATATTAATTAAATGTTAACCACATTCTTTATATAAAATAGCTTTATTTTATGGCTACATTTTATTAATACATTTCTATAATATTTTAAATTAAAACGATACAACACGTCTGCATCTACGAAGTGACATAACATATTATGACACCTTTCTTTGTTTAGAGTATGTAATATTTACTCGTAATATATAATATTTCATAATCGTAGTATTATAATTATTGAGAGGTTAAACCGCTTAACCCGTTCAAATAAGTTTATAACTTATATTCAGTATTATTAATATAACTATTATTGATTATTCTAATGATGTTGTCGCTTATCTAAGTATAGGATTAGTATATTAGACTATAGTCTCCTTATAAGTATAGTATATTACATGTTCGCATGTTCACGTTACCTACCTATAACCGTCACTACCACCACCGCGCGGTGACCCCGCCGTGACCTCTACGTAACCTATACGTGACCTCTACCCGTACAGAGTACAGAGCCGCGTTCGACATGTTCGATCAGGACCACTCGGGCGCCATCTCCATGGAGGAGCTGGGCACAGTCATGCGCAACCTCGGTATGGAACCTACGGAGGACGACCTCAAGGAACAGATCAGACTGCACGACTCCGACGGTAGGTGGCGATGCTGCTGCTGTGGGTCACGTGATGTTACGCACGTGATTTCTAGCAAAGTGTACCGCAGTAGAATATAATAGGCATTTATTGAGCAGAGTAAATATTATTTTTCTTTCTTTTTCTAATTATTTTTTTGTTTGTTTTCTTCCTCGCTAGGCAAAAAAGTGTTCTTCCTTGATAAAGTTTCTCGATATAACTTTTAATGGCTGCCGTCATAATAAATAACAAATATAATAAATTAACAAACAATACATAATTAAAGAATGAAATAAATTTAAATTCATTTATTCTATTATAGAATATGATTTTATTAGAATATTATGTTATCAGAATATTATTTTATTAGAATATTATTGTATTAGAATATGATTTTATTAGAATATTATTTTATTAGAATATTATTGTATCAGAATATGATTTTATTATACTATAGTATAGCTATATATGTGACTTACGTGGTTTTATGGAAGGACAGGAAGTCAGATGGGAAGGTAGACAATCAGTTAATATAACGGTAACCTGTCCACCTGTCATACACTTGTACACATGTATATTAGGCTTTTAATTATAATATAATTAAAATATAGTATTAAAATACACTTTTCTAGATACAACTTGTGAATAGTATTATTATATTATATATATATATATATATATATATATATATATACAAATATATTAAAACTTATAACAAAGATCGAGGGTTATATGTACTTACGATTCTATTTAAATACTGTTTTGAACTAATCTAATATTAGTGGTATTCAATAATACACTATCTAGTCGTGTGGTACTGTTACCGATATGTTCGTGGTACTAGAGTGTGACTTGCGTATTCGTAGCAGCAGATCATAATGTATGCATGTATCGTTCCATTAGGGCACCGTATGGGGCAACCCTCAATGACGATAGCATATATGCTACTCGTATATCTATGTACAGACTAGTGATGTAAATGATGCTCACATCTAAAACATCGATGCAGTCTCATTCTCAGTTACCCAAAGTCTCGGCTCGGCTCCGGCTCGTTTGGATAAAGTCTAATCTCGGCTCGGGCTCGTTTTTTTCCGAAAATGAAATTCTCGGATAGGCATCTAAAAGCTCGGCATCATTTACATAACTAGTCCATATATACCATTACTGTATGCTATATAGCTATAGTAATATAGTTCCTTTATAAATATAAACTTTAATATTTACTAATTTATAAATCATATCAACAATAACAATATTCGCGTCCGCCATTGCTGTGACTTCATTAGCGGCCGAATTTCCACGAGAATGTTTATACCTTTTACACAGTA
>OZ025239.1:109659584-109734584 GCA_964019155.1 Osedax fenrisi
ATATATATATTAAACAATGAATTACGTCATAGTCGATTGTTATGATCGTTGGATGTTATATAATCAGTGCTATCAAAGAACGTTTTAAAAACAGAAAATATTAACTACCTATTGTGTCCGGTACATGCTAGAATGTTCTAATTATCTCTCTAAGCGAACGCGTACGTTGTTTGCGATACAAGTTGTTCGCGTGCGTTCACGGTGTCACCTAAATGTTCGCGTGAGTTAAAGTGAGTCACCTAAATGTTCGTGCGCGTTACAGTGAGTCAGATAATTGTTAGCCTAAGCGGACGTCGGTCACTGAACGTGTGTCGCTTAATTGTACGTGGCGTACGTTGTATGCGTGCGTTACGTTGTATGCGTGCGTTGTATGCGTGCGTTACATCGACACACCTACGCCGTAAAGGTAAACGCGCTAATACACGTTATCTCCCGATACCACCACCGAGGACACGCGTCCTGTGACTCAGCGATGCTGGTTGCCGTGGTTACCTCGGTAAACAATGTTTACTAAACACACACACACACACACACACACAGACGTCACCATCTCGTACACACGGGAGATGCACCCCCAGCCTTAGCCCGATGTAGAGATACGCGTTTAGAGTAAGGATTATCGTCGACGATATCATTAAGGCATAGATAATATAATAAGTAATTATATAAGATATACATCTAAGCCCGATCCTTAGCCTACTCGCAGTGTCCCTACACTATACGCGCTACACTGTACGACGTAGCCTTATCTGCATTGTAACAATTCATAATATGTGATATATATATATATATATAATAGTAGTTTAATTATTAATATTTCATGTACTTTTCAAAGCGCGCGCCGATATCAGTCATAATTATACAGAGAGAGCAGCCCGCCACGTCTATCTTACTATGTGATGTACGCGTGTGTGTGCGCGCGTGTGTGCGTGTGTAGTGCATGTGTGTAGTACAGGGTGTATACTTACACGGCATGGTATCGCTGGTTGACTGTAGAATAGCATATGAAATAGTTGCTGACGTGTTCGCTACAATAATAACCCTGGAGTATATAGCTTAAAAACCAATTAGGTGTATTATAATATCTATATCTATATATATATATATATATATATATATATATATATATATATATATAGAGTATATCCTAATTATATAAATAATGTGTTTTATATTGAAACACCAATTATTAATTATAAATAAGGGATAACGTTGTATATTATAGTAGTATATTGTATTATATTATATATAATATATTGTACTTTTTGTATACAATTTGTTTTATATTTTTTCATTTATAAAATTCTTTCTCTTAAAATTCTTTCTGTTATTTATATATATATATAATATTATATATATATACATATATATATATATATATAAAATGTGTAATACTAATAATAAGAATAGGTGTATTGAGTTTAAATGTGAAAAAATAATCGTTTTTAACGATAGATTTATTTCATATAGATGAGTATACTCATATATGACACCTAATGATCTATACATATACGTGTGTAGTGTATATCATTAATTATTATTTTAATATTGATATTGTCAATATACTCATATATACGCGCGCGCACACACACACACACACACACACATATATATATATATATATAAACAAACATATCGATAACAACTTTAAACACCTGCACATATAGGTAAGTGTACCACCTCACCGCGCGGTGGCAGCACCGGCATCACGTGCGGTGTAGAGGTTAAGTACCCGCGGGTGAAGTAGAGAACAGTTACCCCGCACACACGCACACAAGAGCGCGCACACTAATACCTATAGGTAATCTATGCTCCTGAATGCAACTATCGCGCGCGCGCGCGCACGTGATTGATGTTATGGTCACGTGATTGATGTTATGGTCACGTGATTGATGTTGTGGTCACGTGCAACATATCCATAGCCAATAGCCACGCGACACCGAATCCTCCTCGACATAGCTTCATTACGTACATCTATACCCACCCCCACCCCCCCCCCCGAACATCTACCTATAATATCATCATCGTAATCATCGACAATCGTCGGTGTTAGGAGCGCTGCAACAGGGGGACGGGGGGACGTGGGTATGTCGCCCCGTCCCACATTAAAATCTAGGGGGACCTCCTATTTATTGGTCCCCCCACTTTTACCGCAACATTTATTTTGATTGGTTGGTCCCCCCACTATTTACAAATTTCGTTCCAGCGCCGCTAATCGGTGTGTTCTAATCTTTCGATAACATACTAGAACATACTAGAACATACTAGAACATGCTAGAACATACTAGAACATGCTATATATCGCTATAGCGAATGTATCTGATTTAATTGAAGGTCATCATCCACCCCCAGTGTCCACCCTCACTGTCCACCCCAGTGTCCACCCCCAGTGTCCACCCTCAGTGTGCACCCCCAGTGTCCACCCTCAGTGTGCACCCTCACTGTCCCATCTCAATGTGCACCCCCAGTGTCCACCCTCAATGTGCACCCCCAGTGTCCAGCCTCAGTGTCCATCCTCACTGTCCACCCCCACTGTCCAGCCTCACTGTCCACCCCCAGTTTCCACCCTCAATGTGCACCCCCAGTGTCCACCCCCAGTGTCCACCCTCACTGTCCACCCTCACTGTCCACATCTGATGACGTAATAACGATGTTACGAGGATGACCGTCACGTGACTCATCCCCTCAGCTGTAAGCTGACCGCGGTCATCACTAACGCGAATACGCGTTACTTTATTCGCAACTTTATTCGCGAATATTCGCGGATATTCGCGAATATCTGACGTACGACTTACGTTAAGGTGGGCCGCTATGATATGTTTTTTGGAATAGAAAGCTGTCTCAAAAGATATATCTACCTATATATTCAATAAAGTTAAATTAAACATTTTTTTTTTTTTTAATTTTTAGTTGCTTCACATGAAGATTTAAATTTAACATTGCAGAGATACAGATTTAACATGGGCTATTAATAGAATTATATAAATCCATATTAATAGTATTTATATTTATTTAATTTAAAAAAAATGTTAACATGTTATTACTTATATATCACCTTATTATAAAAAAATGTTTTTAAATTTTTACGTCGTACGTAGGGGCGCTGGAACGTGATGTTGTATGTAGGGGTGATCAATCAATCAAAATAAATTGGGTGGTAAAAGTAGGGGGACCAATACATAGGAGGTCCCCCTAGATTTTAAAGTGGGGGGGGGACATGTCATGTCGCAGCGCCCCTAGACGTCGCGACGTGTAAACACCGCGATTATTATTCTTAAATAACGGCGAACATTCGCCAAATCGCCTCAAGTATCGCCTCGACTGCTGGCAAACTTTCCGTTAAACACCGATGTAATGATGTCTGTGTAGTGCTGGCAATGCATGAAACTAAGTTACTTTACCGAGTAGCACATACACAATCGTAAGTTCATTCAGGTTGACACCACTCATTTATGTGTCATAGTTGAGTCATCATATTCATAATATTGTCATACTATTATTATATTACTATAGGAGCTACTACTACTACTACTACTATTACTACTAATAATACTACTACTACTACTACTACTACAACTACTACAACTACTACTACTACTACTACTACTACTACTACTACTACTAATACTACTACTACTACTACTACTACTACTACTACTACTACTACTACTACTACTACTACTACTAATACTACTACTACTACTACTACTACTACTACTACTACTACTACTACTACTACTACTACTACTACTACTACTACTACTACTACTACTACTATTACTACTACTACTACAACTACTACTACTACTACTACTACTACTACTATTACTACTACTACTACAACTACTACTACTACTACTACTACTACTACTACTACTACTACTACAACTACTACTACTACTACTACTACTACTACTACTACTACTACTACTACTACTACTACTAGTACTAAAGCAAACTAAAGTGTTTGTCCCTTAAGCCCGGCGAGCTAGACGAAATTTACATAGTTTTTAATAATTAATATTTCATATCTATCTCGAGAGAACCACATCAACTCGCCTTTTGTCGGCTCGGCTCGCCAGTGATGTTCTGTAGTAACAATGATAAACGACCACTACTACTATAATCCATTATTATTATTATAATAAAGTATATATATACTAAAGTGTACTATAGTACTTTATCGTACGATGGTATAGTACTATTGACCATATATGGTCAATTACTTTATTAGAATACTATGGGTAATTACTTTATTATAACAATATGGCGAATTAGTCCAGTATTGCACTATGACCCATTACTTTAATGTAGTACCATGGCACATTACTTTGTTATAATACAATAGCCAATTACTTGAATTTAGTACTTTAACCCACGACTCTATTTTAGGATATATCCTACTATCGTATATGATCAATTACTCTGTGGTAGTACTATGATCAATTACTTTTAGTACACATATATCGATAGCAGCCATAGAGTATGGCATTTGTGATCGTAGTTTATGCGTCATAGAGTATTATAAATATTATCGATGAATCAGCATTGATGGGTTGTTGTGAATTAATAAAACACTAGTATACTAGTTTATTATATATAATACCTAACACTATAGTCGGTGATGGGCACGATCACGAATTTTCACGATCGCCGATCGTCGATCAATTTTGTCGATCATTTTCTAACGATCGTCGATCGTCGATCTTTTTACTCGATCATTTTTTAACGATCGTCGATCGTCGATCGTCGATCGTGTAATTATTTTGATCGTCGATCGCGATCACGATCATCGATCTCCGATCGTGGATCTCGATATTATTATTATATAATCATATGAATTCCTGGCCGCTGCATGAACCACTAATGATCCTCGCAGTACTCGCGAGTACTCACCCATTCACGACGTCATATCAATATATTTATATATATATATATATATATATATAAATATATATATCAATGTATCTTTTTTACTAATGTAATCGTAATATTTTACCGCGCGAGACATGCAAGATCAAACAATATGTTTAATTATCTACTCTACTCTATCCTATAGAGTCTCTACGCCAAAAATGAGTCAAACTGTCAATTTCCCTGTAGGCGTATTATATAGGACTATAACTTTATTAATATTTTAGATCATTATAAGTTATAAGTTCTAAGATATACAATGTATTGGATAAATTCGCCCTTTATTAAATCAAATATTTATTTTAATGACTTAAAAATAATTAATAATAAAGTTGAAGCATCATGCAAGATTTGTAGAAAAAAAATAATAGCTTGGATTTCGTCATCATCAAATTTAAGACGTCATTACAAAACTGTACAATGTACAGTGTACAATGTACACTGTACAATGTACACTGTACAATGTACACTGTACAGTGTACATCATACTAAATTAGATGAATATGATAAAGTAAAATGTGAACACAATGAGAATAGTAAAAAAAGACAACTCCAAGAACCTTCAAAAATATCCTATACTAAAAAGATTAAACAATCTTCATTGGTTGAATTATCAATCGAGCAATCGACTACAATATCACATGTAGAAACTGAAAAATTACTACTAACATTTCTAATAAATACTATGACTCCATTTAGTATTGTTAACAATAAAGATTTCAAAGAATATGTAAGGGGTAATTACCTTAACTTGAGTTATAAATTCATTCTATCTGATATGATATTATATATATATATATCTAATTTTTTTCACGATCGTCGATCGCGATCAGTTGCTGACGATCGTCGATCTTTTTACTCGATCATTTTCTAAAGATCGTCGATCGTCGATCATTTTACTCGATCATTTTCAAACGATCGTGATCGTGCCCATCACTGACTATAGTACTATAGTATATTACTAGTAGAAGTAATACTATAGTAAATATAGAACATAATATATGTACTATTGTGATATACTATAGTGTGTACTATAGACTATAGTATACACTAGATTATATATAGTATACTGACATAACATATGTTACCCGCCATTGATATTACGAACATTCGTGGCCAGCACATTCCTTATATAACAGTTGATAAACATACATATAGTATATTATTGAAATACGTTAATATAAGAGAATATATTATAATATATGTATACATTAAAAGATACGTCTAAATGAAGTATATATATATATATATATATATATATATATATATATTTATATATATATATATATACGTATACGTATACGTACATACAACTATTATAGGAAACTAATTTAAGTATACATTGTTATTGGTATTGGTATTATTTATTTTATTTGATGGAGTCCTTTCATCCGATTCATGAATTTAGATGAAGTTTGTTTTATTTATAATCAAATAGCTCTATATAACTATATATATATATAGTATATCATTGTAATATTCCTTCGAAGCTGTTATCGCGATAAAGTATCCATGTTTTAACGAGACGCGATCAGTTTTTAAACACTTATATAATATCACTATTAAATATGATTTTAATATGAACTTTTAATAATATTAAATATGAACACAGATAGCATCGGTATATAGGGGTGGGGTTCCCCCTACGTTAATGTACGGCCTATTCTTCGTGCGTGTATTGGCGTTAAAGTCTTGTTCGCTAATATTCGCTATAAAAAACCGCGCTTTATAATATTCGAAACATATTGCTACAGACATATCGCATGTTTGCTCTAGAAACATTCGATTAACGTCCGCAAATTCATATTCTACGCAGCAGCCCATGTATTATGTAAACCCTAATGACATTATTGTGTATCTTCGTCGTATATAAAAATGGCATATGTGTCTCCTAATACACGCATTCGTTCGTATGGTGTGCGAAATGTGGTGTGCGATGTGCGACATGAGGTGTGCGGTGTGCGACATGAGGTGTGCGATGTGCGACATGAGGTGTGCGGTATGAGGTGTTCGGCGTGCGGTATGAGGTGTGCGGTGTGCGATATGAGGTGTGCGGTGTGCGACATGAGGTGTGCGGTGTGCGACATGAGGTGTGCGGTGTGCGAAATGTGGTGTGCGGTGTGCGACATGAGGTGTAAAGTGTGCGACATAGGTGTGCGCCGCACAAATGAGGTGTGATATGATATCGCCACCACTACCTGACTACTATATATAGTACTACTATAGTAGAGGACTTGGTATACCAATAACAACGCTATATAGGTTGATCATTATTTCACCTTTTTAAAGTTGTTATTCTTTTTATATAATAAAGTCGAGTAAACTATATATATATATATACCTACAAATATAAAGTCGTATACAAGATGGTACTTCAACATGGCTGTGCGAGGTCATACCTGTCAGTAAGCCCCATATATGGGGCATTAGTCACTGTGTATTTCCATGTTTCCTAAAACCGAATAGAGAAGTAGGCCTGTATCTATCATATTTATCTACGAAAGCAATCTATTATAAAATAATTGTTCTAATACTTTTAAAATTTACATCTTAATGATAATGCTCTGAAATTCTGAAATGTATTTCTTAAACTTATTTTTAAAACCTGATTTTATGAGGAACATTCTAGATGTCGGAGATTTTCCGAAGTAAAAATTCTTCGCAAAATCATTGTAGATGTTTTTAATAACAAAGTTATATATAAATACTCGACATTTTATTTTTTTAAAGTTTATTCAATAGAATAGATCCCAGACTTTCCGGCCTAATTCAATAGTGGACTCGTGTTCTCGTACGTGTCTAACACTATCGAATATTCGCGATAATTCGCGAATTTTTAGAATAATAATCGCGATCTCTATAGATGAAACACGTGTAATATCCGCCAAGAGTGCAAGCCTCTCACAAGGACAGCACCGATCTCTCTACTGTTACTATAGTGTATCACGTGTGTATGTCCTTGTGGAGGACGGTATTCTTTATTCGAGGCTCTTCCATCGGTATTCACTACCTATAGGGGGTAGTGACTATAGGGTAGTAACTATTAGGGGTAGCCCACCACCCCATAGATATAAGTGTATACACCCCCCTTATACACCCCCCTTATACACACCCCTTATACACACCCCTTATACACACCCCTTATACACCCCCATTATACACCCCCATTATACACCCCCATTATACACCCCCTTATACATGTCGATATCTCGACAAGGCACGCGTATTATGTATGGGCGATATGCATAATATAGTATTATATAATATACTATATACTATAGTACACTATAGTATAGTGTTGAATGTACATCTACTATATATATATACATATACATATATAGGAAATGTGCTCGCAGGATAACTATAGTGATCTCACACGCACACGCACATTGCACACATACACACACACATACGCAAGTATACACACGCGCACACACACGCACACACGAAGCGCACTTGAAGTATCGGTTAGGTTATACATTTCCTATAGGAATCAACGATATCGTCGATATATTCAACATTTATAACTCGAATGTCACGCGCATATCGCTACGAGAGACATATGTCAGAGGCATATGTCAGACAACACGTTATCCGTACTAATAACGTGTATCGTATAACAGGTATGTATATAACACACACACACATATATGATTATATATATATATATATATATATATATATGAGAGATATATATATATATATATATATATATATATATATATATATATATATATGTATGAGATATATGTGATAAATAAATACATTAATGTCTAGGCTGGCCTAATGTTATTCCGTTATTTGTTATTCGATATTAAATGTGATGTATGTGCACTGTGCGCGCACACTGAGAGCGCACACACGAGATATCGCGAGAGAGCGGCGATTCTAGGCCAGTGGTCAACTCCCTCTCACATGGTCGCTCTTATTTGTGTGGGTGTGCTTATGTGCGCGCGCGTGTGTGTGTGAGGACATATGTCCTTGCTTCGTGGTGTCCACACGCCTAGCGCGATGGCGAAACGCGTTATTAATATTTAATATCGCGGTGTTACGTAGCTATATGTCGCTGATAATCTGATACCCCACCGCCACCCCCACCGCCAGTACCGCCACCAGCACCACCCCCACCCTCACCCCCACCGCCACCAGCACCGCGTAATACGACTTGACCTAATTATACTTTAACCTACTTAATGTGAGAGCGTATTATCGATTAGTTGTCAAACGGCCACACACACACGCGCGCGACTACGACGGTGGTAAGGACATGGCTAGGACGCGTATGACATTTCATCTTCAAATGAATCCGTACTATTACTACTGCTGCGATCTGATTGGGTAGTTATAGTTGCGATAGTGGCGCTGGCTATCGGTGTACTTCGGCCCATTTACTGATGATATACTCGGACGGCGATTATCCGCAATGTATCCGGCGTGTAAAGTGTACACTGTACACGGCATTATCTATTGTCTTATCTATTGTGTTATGTGCCTCTGTTTCCTTATCTCGGCTGCCTTATCTCTTAGTGTATTATCTCGTATTATGCAGCATACATGTATCTCTTTCTAACATTATCTATTTCACCTTATCTCGGTTACCTTATCTAAAATCGATTAAGAGATTACGCATTCTTAATTATATCTTCTCACTTCATAATGTAAGATTTTATTTTAAGATTTTCTAAACGAAATTATTCACACATGACAGTGTATTTGTTACTACTACTAATACTACTACTACTACTACTACTACTACTACTACTACTACTACTACTACTACTACTACTACTACTACTACTACTACTACTACTACTACTACTACTACTACTACTACTACTACTACTACTACTACTACTACTACTACTACTACTACTACTACTACTACTACTACTACTACTACTACTACTACTACTACTACTACTACTACTACTACTACTACTACTACTACTACTACTACTACTACTACTACTACTACTACTACTACTACTACTACTACTACTGCTGCTGCTGCTGCTGCTGCTACTACTACTACTACTACTACTACTACTACTACTACTACTACTACTACTACTACTACTACTACTACTACTACTACTACTACTACTACTACTACTACTACTACTACTACTACTACTACTACTACTACTAATACTACTACTACTACTACTACTACTACTACTACTACTACTACTATCGTAGTCACGTGACCTAACCGAGTTAGAGGTCATCTCGCTTTATGGTCATCGTGAACTGATGATCTATAGCGATATCAAGTATTATGTCCATAAGTTATGTCCTCGGGCGGGAAATGGGCGTGTCAGAGGGCGTGTCAGAGGGTGTAACATCCGAATTATAGCGACAACCCACTCGACGCCTCTCTGCTGCGCATCACATGCGTATAAACATATGGTGCATTGCGCGCGTGTATGTTTGTGTGCGTATGTGTGTGCGTATGTGTGTGCGTATGTGTGTGCGTATGTGTGTGCGTATTTGTGTGCGTATGTGTGTGCGTATGTGTGTGCGTATGTGTGTGCTTATGTGTGTGCGTATGTGTGTGCTTATGTGCGTGCGTTGATCATCGTCACCATCATAAGAGGATGAGGTCTGTGTACCGCATATGCGTACTCGTATCGAGCTCGTGAACTATCAATACTACAGTTTTACTATAGTGATACTATAGTACTGTACGAGATACTATAGTACTGTACGAGATACTATATCGATGTTATTGAGCTCCGTTCTCTCTCGATATGCGGCATGTCCTTCTGACGACATAACCTCGACATATGGCCGGCGCCGTGTTAGCAACGGTAAGGGCCCTATCGCGTGATTGGGGCGGGGCGGGGGGCGTTACCGATAGTTACCATAGTAACGTAGGTTAATATCGTGATGCGTGGAGAACTCACGAGCGCAGGGGTCACTTGTTCTGAGAACAAGGATTATCCTACGAAACTATTTATATTACATATATAGCTAAGGATTATCCTATAGGATCTATACACAGTACGTAATAAGTACTACATATATAGCTAAGTATTGACCTATAGCGTATATAGGTCATATAAATATAGCGTAATCACCTAGGACAGTGTATGCCAATAGGGGCGCTGGAACGATTTATATGTAACCAATCAAAATAAATGTTGTGGTAAAAGTTGGGGGGGACCAATACATAGGAGGTCCCCCTAGATTTTAAAGCGGGGTGAGGGGACATACCCCCCGTCCCCCCCGCCCCCCCCTAATGCCATAGGTGTACGACGAGATATGTTTCTGCGAACACGTGACCCATCACGGTATTATGCGTGATGTGGCTTTGTGACCAGGCTTAGTGCTGAAGTGGACACGGTGGTGGTCCTACGACGAGGGTGACACCCACCCATTGTGTCCATGTGTCCATGTGTCACTACAGTAGCATACGGAGATACGTAGTGTCCTATTAATTAGATACTGGCCATATATTCTTTAGACTGGCTATATATCCTACGAGACTTTGGTTATTGATGTGGATCCGAGACTTTCAATTTCGGAAAAAAAAAACGAGCCCGAGCCGAGTTGAGACTCTTATAAATATGACCGATCCGAAACGATGCTTTTTTTGAACTCACATTTTGATACTAATTTTTATATATTTCACATTTTCATCAATTTAAAAAAAATTATCTGCGCCAATTTCGGTATTTAGTGAATACTAATGTAAATTTCATCTAGCGGTGTAAATAATACCGAGCTTTTTGATGCCGAGCCGAGAATTTTGGTTATTGATGCCGAGCCGAGACTTTCATTTTCGGAAGAAAAAAACGAGCTCGAGCCGAGATGAGACTTTAGATAACTGAGACTGAGACTTGATCGATGTTTTAGATGTCAGCATAATTTACATTACTAGTAGCAACCAACAAAGTATCGTTGCATAACGTTAGATATATATATATATATATATATATATGCGTATACGCTTAGGGGGCGTGGCTTATGTTTAAGCGCTCAGCCAATAGGTAGCCATGTGGCGGGAAAAAAAGCTCCTCCCTTATTAGTAAATTTTCCGCTCGCACTTGTTGTGTTTGCTAAAAGTATTCCGAAATCGGGTATACATTGTATACTATACCACTACACGCATACCAATACTATGGTTACCATAGTACCGGATGTAGTACCGGATGTAGTACCGGATACGCGTGATATGTAAGGGACATTGAAACGATATATATATGAATATTGAAAACGTCGAATTATATTATGAATCCTCATTTAAAGCTCTTATAAAACACAATAAACCATATACATATTATTATATCCAGAAAAAATCTGTATGATATATTCTATATATATATATATATATATATATAACATGTACATTGTAATATATTTTTTTCATAGTATATATTTACGCTCGATATCACTGACATTATTATGACAAAGATCGTAGATCATATATGATGTATACATTTATCATCTGCTTTTTTTTTCAGAAAAACGAATTATCGTAACCATATCGTATGCTAATTTCAGCATTCTAGAGTTATATCGTAAAGCAAACATTTCATAGGAGACTACGATTAAATCTAAATCACTCTAGCGTAGTAGGTTCTGTCGTATTATATATATATATATATATATATATATATAATGATATAATTTGTATATCGTACTATTCCATGATTATTGTATTATTATTATAGTGTATACTGGGGGGTATACTGATCGTTATTCTTAATCGCGTGATTGGTTTTTATTGGTCGAGAAATTCGATACGTTCAATCGATATACTTATTATACACTGCCGCATAGGAAGTATTGCGTAAGTGCTACGATATAGGTACTACTGTACTATGAGAGCCACACCCTATAGGACCCGCACCCTAGCACCCACACCCTATAGGACCCACACCCTAGCACCCACACCCTATAGGACCCGCACCCTAGCACCCACACCCTATAGGACCCACACCCTAGCACCCACACCCTATAGGACCCGCACCCTAGCACCCACACCCTATAGGACCCGCACCCTAGCACCCACACCCTATAGGACCCACACCCTAGCACCCACACCCTATAGGACCCGCACCCTAGCACCCACACCCTATAGGACCCACACCCTAGCACCCACACCCTATAGGACCCGCACCCTAGCACCCACACCCTATAGGACCCACACCCTAGCACCCACACCCTATAGGACCCGCACCCTAGCACCCACACCCTATAGGACCCGCACCCTAGCACCCACACCCTATAGGACCCACACCCTAGCACCCACACCCTATAGGACCCACACCCTAGCACCCACACCCTATAGGACCCGCACCCTAGCACCCACACCCTATAGGACCCGCACCCTAGCACCCACACCCTATAGGACCCACACCCTAGCACCCACACCCTATAGGACCCGCACCCTAGCACCCACACCCTATAGGACCCACACCCTAGCACCCACACCCTATAGGACCCGCACCCTAGCACCCACACCCTATAGGACCCGCACCCTAGCACCCACACCCTATAGGACCCACACCCTAGTATGGTGTACGGTATTACGTGGATGCAACGTAACACGTCACCCTCATCCTCCGTATTAATGATCGTATCCATCTATCTCCCTATCTCCATCTTTCTATATCTCCCTCTCTATCTCACTCTCTCTCTCTCTCTCCCTATCTATATCTCTCTCCCATATTCAATTAACACTGTTGGATGCATCATTAATTGTAATACTACCTTTTCTACGCACCTATATAACATTAGCTTAACTTTTTGACCGAGTTTGTATTTCCTGCTAAAAAACTTACTTTCATTTGATCATATTACTATTACTATACTCTCTCTGGATTCGTAGCTGATTAATAACCGAGATAATATATTAATATATATATATATATATATATATATATATATATATATATATATATATATATATATATAGTTATATATATAGTTACATGTATGACGTACATTTTACGTTGTACAATGTACGTATTATATTATATAATTGTATTATAAATATTGATAAATTGATATATATTTACATTGGTAATGCTGATTTTAGTAAATTATCAATTAGGTATTACGCAATTTATTAAATATGTAATCGATAGCATAACCTATATATATATATATATATATATATATATATATATATATTAATATCGATAAAATATATAAGAAAACAATGTTGTATTCACAATTCAGCCGGTTTCTATTCATCCTTACACGCGTAAACAAAAAGAACAATGTCCTCTATTATTATGCAAATATTCGCGTAATGCGGCGGACTACGTGTCCTCTAGGCCGTGTCCTCGAGGACATTATTACGTAACGGTTGATTAGCGCACATCAATTGTATTAATAAACAATTGTAGCGGCGGGGCGAGCTCTCTCTCTCTCTCCGGTGCGCGCCGCTCGTGCCGCACCCGCACCCGCACACTCGCGCCACATTAGCGCTCCGACCGCCGGCCGCGTATTAGATAATCACTTATTGGCGGTGGTGGCGACACGACGAGGCGATGATGGCGTCACGATGCCACGACCCCTGGGGGGCGGGGGGCTAGGGGGCACGTTACGCTCATATCCGGTTCCTCAGAGAATTCATGCCAATGTATATATATATATATATATTGGTGTGTGTGTGTGTGTATTCTAGATATTTAAACGTATTACTATGTAAATACATTATGTTTAAGTCGGGTGCCGCCCCCTCGACAAATAACCGGTGACGTCCTTTTCCTCTCCTCCTACTCATCCTCATCCCCTCCATGTCCTCTTCGTGTCCCCTTCATGTCCTCTTCAGGTCCCCTTCATGTCCCCTCCATGTCTCATGCCTGTCCCATTCATGTCCCCTTTAAGTCCCCTTAAAGTCCCCTTCATGTTCCCTTCATGTCCTTTCCTTGTCCAGGAATGGGACCTATATGAACATATTAAATACAACCTCCTCTATTGTAATATAATCTCTCACTTCAATAGAAGCTCCTATCTTAAATACACACACACACACACACACACACACACACACACACACACACACACACACACACACACACACATATAATATGTATTGCTACTATATAACTATATATATATATATATATATATATATACTATTATAATAGATATCTATGCAATTTCGATATGAATATATATATATATATATATTAAAATATGTATAAAATAAAAATGGAGCCGTCGAGAAGTCGGATCAGAAGCGTATACAATTATAATCGTCTACATATGCGCGTTATAAATAACTACAAGGGGATGTTACCAAGGTCCTTGATGTTACCATACACACACACACACATGCGCGCGAGTAAAAACTCTCGTTGTCTTTGATAATGCGCGCTTTGATTGTTCATCTGCGGATAAAGCCGACCGAGGCAACAAACCACAAGGCCACCTTGGAGTGGAGCCAGCTGGATGATATCCCTCGATATCTAGCTCTCACCGGCGTATCTACCAGTGCTAGCTATATCAACCATATATATATCAACCATATATATATATTTATTTATATTCCTATATAATTTTTTCTCGTCGTATTCATAAATGTGTGAAAGACTTGATAAGCTTTGCTTCTTCCTTCACCCAGACAATTGCCAAATCTGATTTTATTATTATTATTAGTATTATATATATATATATATATATATTTATATATATAGTTATATGTATATTGCTGACATATCTATAATTCAAATCTATAGAAGATTACCGCGCAACAACAAATAATAGTGTTCTAGCATATTCTAGCCTAAAGCGTTACGATTGGTTAAGATTATAAATAAAATATTGATAACGCAGCGTGGTCTCGCGTTATCCCGCGTATTAACGTGATTCCGCCATTGTTCTATCTCTCGAGTTATAACCGAGGACACGCGTGTCCTTGCTATGACCGAGAACACGCGTGTCCTTGTTATAACTACTATCACCCGACTACGTTTAGCATAGGTTCCGTGGGCCCCGTATCATAATACCCCCCCCTAATACCCTCTAATACCCCCTTAATACCCCCATATATGCCGCCTACGTATGAAATCAGCGATAAGAAGTGAACCTTCCATTTTAATCTCGCGCGAAATATTGTAGAAACATATTTTATTATCAATATTTTCGTCAACATTATTATTTGATTACGCTTTAGAGAATTGCACTTCTATTAGTGTCTAAATAATCTATTATTATCATCATCATCGTAAGGCGTATGGGGTATGGGGTAGGTACGATAACACCCATGGGTGCACTCTTTACAGTAAGTAATCGGGTTCCTTTACGTACCTCACACAGCGTGAGTCACACTCCTGTAATAATAAAGAGGCAACCTATTTATAGATTACTTGTTATGACGTAATAACTGTTTATGACGTCATCGATTACTGATATATTTAGCTAACGGTTTTATAGTACACTGGTATGCCGATTTATCGATTTAAATATATCTAATACGTATAGAGTGATTACAATAAATGTATATATACCCTGTCCATGTCCTATGTTCATCTCTACCCTATATATATATATATATATATATATATATATATATAATATTACCTCTAGTTAACCCTAGTTCAATAAAATAGTTTCCGAGTGATAATATCTACTATAATTATATAGGAGACATTTATACTCCTAGGAAATATAAACACTTATTTTAGTTGACATTTATTTCAAAAACTCGTCTATAGTATACTCATATATGTATACTCTAGTATATTCTATAGAGCTAGAGTGGAAATCTTTCTCTCTAGCTCTATGAGTATATATACTCATATATGAGTATAGAATATGAGTATAGAATACTCATAGTATACTATTAGATTTGTTTATTATTTATTAGAGATTACTATAACCTTGGGATTTTATTGGTGTGAATTTAATTTTCTAATACTTATAATTATATCAATCTATATGTAGTATAATGTGTGTAATCGTATTTATCATATTAGTGTATGCAACAATGCAATCATTATTATTATGTATTTATAGGCTTCACCTATATATTATAGGCTATAGTCTATTATATATAATACATATACAAGTATATTCATATATATACTAGCTGGCTTCGGCCCGGCGTTGCCCGGGTATTATACTTGTAGTGGTCATTATAACGTATTAAATGTTGCCCTGCTATTACGAATGACATTATAATTATTACGAATTTTATTTATATTTCCTTATTTATAAACATATATGATTTTCATATAATATTTTCATATATATTATATAATACATATGAAAATCTTTGGCCAGTATATATCATTTGTTTTCTTTGCGTGTTATTGAACAGCCTACATATAATTGACCGTAGGCGAAGCATTCGGTTTCAAGATCTAAGTCCACGACTTTAAAAGCTTGTCCTTGAGATGTGTTTATTGTCATGTAAAAACACAGTTTTATTGAAAATTGGTATCTTCTAAAATTAAAGAGATAATCTGATGGTATCAGTGGTATTTTGGGAAACATGACTTCTTCTCCCTTATATTGACCCGTTAGTATTTTGGCTTCTATCAAATTATTTTGTAAATTAGTTATGATCAATCTGGATCCATTACATAATTTTGTGGGATTTAAATTTCTTAGTAGCATGATTTGCGCTCCTACTTTTATTGCTAGTTTATGGTCTGGTAATCCGGAAAGTTTAATGTAATTCAAGAATTCTATGGGATTATATACAACTTCTTTTCTTTTGTACTCTGTCTATGGACCTATATATTTTCATCTCTCCTGGAAATTTATTTAGTAAATGTTGATTTATTATATATACATTGTCATTTTTAGGTGTTAATATACATCTTTCGCAAAACCAATTTTCATCCAAATAATTGTCTTCTACATTTAATAAATTTTCGTGATGAGTTCATTCATATTTTTCATTATATTTCCGCACGGGATAATATCCATACCATTATTTGTCTGCGTCATTCCATTACCTATATCTAAGAGATGACTCTTGATTGTTTGATAAGAATACTCTCATGTTTTTAGTTAATTTCATTAATCTTATATTTTTCCACATTACTGAAGTTTTCAAACACGAATTTATGTGGTCTGTCTTTGTACCTCTTTTAACTACTGGAAGGATTTGTTTGAAATCTCTGCTAAGTATTAATGTATGTCCTTCCATCGGCTTATCTTTGTTTACTATGTCTCTTACCATTTTATCGACGGCTTCTAATGCTTCTGAGTTATTGTGCATTCACCCCAAACAATAAATATACAGCTTCTAAATAGTTTCCCTGATTTTGATTTATTCTTTATGCTGCAAATGTAATCTTCGTTTAACTGTATTGGAATCTTAAAAATGGAATGGACTGTTCTACCGTTCAATAATATAGTTGCTGCTATTCCTGATGATGCTACGGCAATATGTTCTTTATTTTCCATCTTCATTTTAGCTAGCAATAAATTAATCAAAAAAGTGTGTCCAGTTCCTGCGGGGGCATCCAGGAAAAACAATTTTCCATCTTCGTTATTTACACTTTGTAAGATGTTGTTATAAACTATTCTTTGTTCATCATTCAATTTAATTTCATTTGCTCGAAAATTTTCCGGGCTACGACCCGGCGTTGCCCAGGTATAATAGTAACTAGTCGTTATCAATGTAGATGTAAACAAAGATTTATTTATAGAAAACAATTTATTTATTTATAACAAAAACACTTAAATTTAAGTGTTTATTGAAAAATTTAAAATTTCTTCGTTAAATATATCGAAAACGTAAACGTCATCACCGTTTATTGCCATTTACGAATGCATTAATTATGGTAAAGTGAATATAATTACATTTGTACGAAACACCTAACATTCGCATACATTTCATGTGTGAAACATTTTTTTCTAAAATCAAAAGATTTCCCTATAGAGGGAAATAGGTCGATAAAGGACAGTTTTACGTAATTATGATCGGTGTAGAGGCGGAAATAAAAAATTCATCCGAACAACCACAATACTATTGACCTGGAGAATTAGTAGCAATTTAAATTTTGTAAATCCGTCGAGCCATTTTCTTAAACATCGAACGCATATAAATAAATAAATAAATAAATAAATATTTAAATTAACTTTCTTTTATATGTGTAGATATACAAGTATATTCATATATATATATATATATATATATATATTCTATTTTTGTATATATAAATTTATTATGTTAATTTTATAGTAAATATGCTAACGAATTGATTAAATTACATAATAATATTAAACAATAACAGTAATAAATTAAAAATCCCGATATTTTACTTGGAAAATAATAATATATGTTAATGTCGTATGATGACTACGTTAACTACTCATCAATTCACATCAATGTGAAATGTGTCACTAATATTAGTAAACACGAATGGAATATAATATATATAGGTATATACTATATAGGTATATATAATACACCTATATATAGTAGTGGATACAATATGAACATTATAATATATATATATATATATATATATATATATATAGTAGATGATACAATATGAACATTATAATATATATATGTATATATATATATCAGTGTTATATAAGATAGTCACGTGACCGGCCTGACTGCTACACGTGACTTAAGTGATCTGTATTCATCAGTCATCACTAAATCCGCAGAAATAAACCGTCAATAACCGAGTTTTTTCAACGCAAAAAAACACTTGCATGCACATAAATACACACACACACACTTATATACATACACACACTTATACATACACACACACACATATATATACACTCGTATACCAACATACTTTTGAGATTTTTCTTATAAATTGTATTGATTAAATAAACTATTACAATTACGAAAACACTGATATACTCTTACACACACACACACACACACACACACACACACACACACACACACACACACACACACACACACACTCACACTAAGAAGGAGTGTACACAATTTTAATCAACTACAATGTTTTATTATATTGTAATCATAATGATATATATATAATTATGTTACATTCCAAAAATTCCAAAATTGCTCCACATGGGATTGTCGGCCAGCCCCTAGAAATGTAACATGGGGAAGATACAAATTATACATGTATACTACATATAACTCATGATTTTGTATACTATATATGGTTCACACTACAGCAATAATCTCAATTCTTATTAAATATATATTATATTTAAATATTTTAATATTAAAATATATATTTTTTAAATTTCTTGGCTTATAATACATTTCCTGGAAGGAATTTTTTTTTCTCAACAAATTTAATTTTTTTGAAAAAATGTAATGGTAGGATTTTTTATATTATTTAAAAAATCTATGTTTTATGTAAAGTATACAAATATTGATAAAATTATATAAAAATTAAGTAATACAAAAAATAATATTTAAAAAAAATACTTTATATCAATTTTATCAAAAAAAAATTAAACATTGTATACAAAATAATAAAATATTTTTTTTATTATTTTTTTTATACTAAAATATAATTATTTATAAATATTTTAATAATATTTAAATATTTAATATGTTTAATAATATTTTATTTTTCATATATTCATAAATATGTATATAAATAGACAAGTATATATAACAACAAATAATAAAAGTAAATATAATAAATATTAAATTATATAAAATTAACCTAACAGATAAAACTAATATAGCTATCTTACTATTTGTTTTGATTTATATAAATAACATACACGCGTACAATAATTTGATGTTATATTATAATAATATATTACAAAATAATTTATAAGAATATTTTCTATAATATTATAATAGAAATAATAATTTATTCTTTTATGTATTATTATATAAGAATTACATTGAAATGGTAATATATTATTAGAGATTTATATTTCCTTTGTATATCACAAAAATAATCACTAGAATTCATTGAATATATTTTTGTCGCCTACAAAAATGTAGTCACTATCTCTATCTATATATTGAATGGTGAGATGTAATGTCGATATCCCCTTAAGTGAATACTTATTTAAAGATGAGTTATGGTATGATCTGCTTTATCAAAATAAAGATCTACTTTATTTTGTATTCTATAGTATATACACTCTGTAAATGTAGATAGGTGATGCCTTATTCCATGTGTATTTGTATTACAATGTTTATAATATTTTTTCTTGATGATTTTTCTCGCCATTAAATATTGATAAATATATTTATTATGTCTATATGTCTATATAAGTCAGTATTCTACGTGTGCCAGTATTCTATGTGTATATTTTTAATTTGTTATAAATTTGAGTTTTAATTTGCAAGTATAGTAATGATATATGATATTACTTATGTATCGATGATAAAATAAGAAAAATTAGATAAATTGTAAAATTTAAATATCAGTAGGTAATAAATATATATAAAGGTACTTAAATAAATATTTCACGTGAGACTCATGCGTGCGAAATTTAGAGATTGCCGGAAAATAAACGTTAATTTTTCAAACTGCGGACGGAAACGCCGCCTCCTAAAAAAAGTGAAAGTGTCAACAATTTCATTTTATCATTATGTTTACGATTCTAATATAATAAACCATGTTTGAATACTTCACTCCATCTTAACACGCACCCTCACACACAGCTTCCGGTCAGATAGAGTTCGACGAGTTCTGCGAGATGATGGCGCGTCACATGCACGACTCCGGAGAGAACAAAGAGGACTTCCTGCGCGACGCTTTCCGTAAGTTTGATCAGGACGGCAACGGAAGAATCACGGCCGACGAATTAAGAAAGGTTGGTGTCACGTGACACGTGGGCGGGGGGGCGGGGCTACGTTACATCCCGTAACCCGTGTAGCATTAGTGTTTGTGCGTGTATCTATAATGATGGGCATTATTATATTTATAGATCTATATTTAGAGGTATAGTAATATATATATATATATTGTTATTTTATTTTATTTAGAGTACTTTCATACATCCAGTAACTTATATGAAGTTTTCACTTATAACCATATGTCCCTTCTAAGCCGCTCTCATGTTAAGGTATCCATGGCAGATCATTTATTTATACACAATTATATAAGATCACTTCTAAATATTATTTCTAAGACCTATTGTAATGGTCCGGACGAGACTTGAACCTGCATCATAATGCATGTGCTTCTGACGTCTTAGCCAACTGAGCCACACAGGCAGTTATATATACATATATGACATATTTTATTATATAAAAGATAAATCTAATAGTTGTAATATTGCTTCGTTTTAAAATTTCGTATTTTAAATCATTTGCATATTAATTTAAAAAAGGGTATCAAACCATATGTGTTTAGTTAACTATTTTGTTACTAGTACTACTACTACTACACCAGCACAACTACACACCCCCCACCACTACATCACCCCACCATTAATACTACAACACGTCACCACCTCTAAACCCCCCCCACTACCACCACTACACCCCCCCACTACACCCCCCACTAAACACCCCCCCCTCACGTAGGTGATGCACAATCTAGGCGAGGTAATGTCCGACAGTGAGATAACCGAGATGATAAGTAGCGCTGACATCGACGGAGACGGTCAGATCGATTACGAAGGTTAGCAGCTTCTCATGGGTCATGTCCTCCTCTCATGGGTCATGTCCTCCTATCATGTGTCATGTCCTTCTCGCCTGTGCCATGTCCTCCTAACATGGGTCATGTCCTCGTCCCATGTGGTATACTAGTTAGGCTGGGGGTAGCGATAGGGTAGAATAGGGTAGCATCGCGATGTATTCGCTATTATTTACTACAAGTTATTTTCAAAATTATAAATGTAATTATAATGTAATTTGTTTAGGCACTTCTTTGGTTAATTTAATTATATTCGGTACAAATTAATTATAATAATAGATTTTACTTTTACAATCATTTACGGACAATTCATTATCTATGATTGCGTGTGAAAATGATATCTCAATATGCTATATATATATATAAGTAAAAATGAGATTTTATAACACCCAGTATTACAATTAATTATAATATATATATGTGTGTGATTATAAATATACACTCTATAATGAAATTATAATATCATAGTTATGTGATACAGACTATGTGATACGGACTATGTTTACAAATTAACCTATACAACCTGTACTAATACTTTTAATTGTATAAACACATCTTTAAAATCTAAAACAAATATACCGATACATGTTCGGAAATTAAAATGTTAAAAAGATAATAAAGATTGTGTGAATAAAGTTTGCAATTATTTATTAATACAAATATATGTTATTTTAATTAAAAGTAACTTGAAAAAGTATGTATTCAACATTTATAGTCAAAGATAATGTATTATTAATTATTTACATAATTATGTGTACTCATATTACGGACACCTCTCTATCAGATACTCTATCAGCTGTGCAATGCAGTGTGCACATCTACACATATACAGTTGTGTATATTATATTTAATGACATTATGAGCAAGAGGTTTAATGACAAAATGTTCGATACATTATTATTTAATACATTATATTATTTATTAAAGGTTTGATACAATAATGTCGAATAGTTAACGACCGAAGTGACAGATAGTTTGTAAGGTTCAAAGTTCACGAAAGCCACAAATGCTCGCTACAATTTAAACAGATTGAGTTCACAGTAGTAAAATAGGTGGCAACCTACATTCAATAACCACACTTCAATGTTATATATTAGTAATTACTAACTGTATACCTTTATATATCCTATATATATATATATATATATATATATATATATATATATATATATATATAATTCTAATTATAACTAGATAATATATAAATTTTTTAGTATATAAAGTAATTTTATTTAATACTCTAACAAAACATTAATGTTATTAAAATCAGTAATACAAGATTCTGAATAACGGCCCTACTTATACTAGTCAATGTGGTGTAATTTGTGGATAAATTAGAAATATTTGTATGTAAACTAAGAGTGATCATTCAGTTGAATATAAGTCCTCCAATTTGTTGATCTCACTATGTATGATATATTTTAGAAAACAGATATCATCTATTAGAATAATAACTAGGGATAACAAATATTAAAGAATTAAGTTGTAGAAACTATTTTCATATATTTTCGTTATAAATTATTTTTCTATAATACTTTTCAACGTAATTTTTTACTGTTGGGTCTGTCCTTCGTTATTATAATATCACATTGAATAATTTGTTTTGCATATATCTCATAATATCTAAACTTAACCTAAAATCACTGAACCAGAACTTTGTTGTAAGATGATCACTGTTAGTGTACACTCTAGCATCCTACGTAATAGGTGTATTATTTTAAATTTTATATCACACATATAGTTTTAATAAATGAAATTATTGATATAATATCCTTTTTTATAATATCAAAAGTCAATATAACATCCAATTAAATATATAATACTTTATTTTAACCATATGTGATAATAATGAGAGGATAAGATTTAGATAGGAATGTGAAAATATCATTTTAACCTGAGTATATTTTATATTTAGTTATATAATTAATAGATAGTGATTACATAAAATAGGGTATAACATATCTATAGATATATGTATTTGTAAAATGTTTGTAAATTTATCAAACCAATTTTTAGAAATATATTTAGAGATATAAATTTATTGTATTATTTCATACATAATATTATACCATTGATATAAAGAAAGTGGATAAGCAATTGCATGTAGTGTATTGCTCACTTTGTGATAGAGGTGCTGCATTCAACACCTACTACAAAATACCTACTAAAGTAGTATTATTTATTTATAAATATATATAGATAATTACGATCAATTTTAATATACTATCTATAATCACAATAAAATTATATATTTAAAATACAACATATCAACATTCCTAATAATTTTATGTATTTATAATCTAAATCCATAAGTCCAATAGATATAAGTCACTTTAATCTATTTCGACGAAAAACCAACTGTTTTAGTATTTGACATATATAATATGACTAATATCCAATAAAAATTACTGATGCCATTTGTTAATTTATCGATTTAAAGTGCCATTCTCGTATCTATCTTTTACATGCATTGCGTGCATCTATTGCTTATCTACTTTCTTTATATCGATGCATTATATAATATAATATATATATATATATATATATATATACAGGTGTTTGTCATGTAATCACAACCAATCAATCACTTTAATTACAAATATAACAATAGAGTAATATATTAATTATAATAGTTGAGTCCAATAAATATGTGATTTTTTTAATACAGTAGGGTTTTTTACAATGTTATGTGTGATAATGATTATTTCTATATGATGATAACTTGCGATCAGTCTGGGATAACATGATTTCATCTGGATGCTGTCGTTAATGTGCATATGAACATTACCAGTATGTCAATGTATGTCTGATACATACTACACCCCTATTTATTATAGCTAGTTACTATATATATTTATATCATCGGCATTTATATAATGAATATTTAAGTATTATTTAAAATTATATTTAATGTATATATATATAGAATTATTAGTATTTTAAATGTCTACAAAAGTTCTAGATATACCTATAGGTTATACATAGATTACAGGACCCACACTATTTCACAATATCATAATTAATATCATTTTATAAATATACATAATGAAAGTATTTATATTTTGTTTAAATTCTTTTATAACTTATAATGCATTTTAATTGTAGACATTTTTTAATTTACAATTTACAAATTAAATGTTAATGCATTTTATATTGAAGCACATATAAATATATACCATTGATAACTATATATATATATATAATCAACTATTATTATTTAAATATTATGTTTCAATTATGTATGATATTATAAAATTAATATATAAATTAATTTCTTATAATTGAGAATGTAATACGAACTATAATGTATAATTTTAGTACTACGATTATTATTACGAATATTACTACTACTCCTAAACACAACCGTATTTCTAACAACACCCCCCACCCTCGCCCCCCCCGCAGAGTTTTTCAGTATGATGATGACGAAGGACCATTAGGGAGCATCGTACGTGTACAACATTCCTACTTTCTAGAAATATCCGTCACTGCGCCGCGCTAGTGATGCTACGAGTCAGAGGCAGCGGCGGCGGTGGCTACCCCTATCTTCTCGACGCACAACGACATCAACAACAACAACGACAACCAGTCTCCCAGCCTCTACTCGATGATGGTGGTGATGAGGAGGAGGAGCCAGCGACAGGAAGAGGTGGAGTCTCCCGCCCCCAGCCTCTAACCCGTCACGCATCACGTCACGCGCATCTAACGGATATATATACTTAGCTATACATTTTCTTGCATATAAATATATATGAATACATAAAAACGGTGGTCGTGTGATTTATTCAATATTTATTCAATAATTCAATGGTATAAACATGGTTACTTAATTGCAAGGCTTCATATAAAAAACTAAGTATATAATAATAATAGTAATAATAATAATAATAATAAGGATGATGATGATAAAAGTATATAAGTATATGTGGTTTGTGTGTATGTTAAATAATATATAATACATAGTATTTAATAACATCTCAAATATATATATATATATATAAAATGCAATAATAAATATAAATAACATCGTAGCGTCTTTTAATAAACTGTGATATCGTTTTATAAGTATAATTATTTAGCACCAATAAATGAATGAATCATTGTAATAACATCATCAGAAGGCCGAACCTAATTCGTCGTCATCTTCCTCGCTTTGGTTTCCTGTTTACAAAGAGTATGGAATAGTGAGTGAATAAAATGTCGACGTTAGCTATTTGTTTACATAAACTAAGATTACGAGATTACGCAACGAAGATAGTATTAAACATACATACATAGCCTTCGTTAACCTTTATATTTAGCTCTTCGGATAGTTTCCAGCTTTCTACGGGCACTTTCCAGTTCCCGTTCTTTTATGAGAATTGCTTCCTTCGCTTTAATAATTTCAGCTAGACCTGTATTATATAAGTATAGTATGAGATACTATAGTAAGTTATTGTATGAATAGTCAAGTGTTATAGTAGTCTGCATAATGAAGAGTGTGGTGAGTTCAACTACCACCCATGATAAAATATTTCTGCTATTACAAAGATAATAGAATATATATATATATATCGTCATCTTGAATATAATAATACATATGGTTTTTTTTAGTTTATACAACATTTTAAATTAAAAATGATGATAATATTTAAATTATAACAACAAAAAGTATAATAAAGTAACTATAACGATATAAGTACATCAGCAACTAAACCAGCAACTAAAGAGTACAATGAGAACTGGTTTCAATTACTTCTTACAAAATTACACGATTTCATATAAATTATAGTATATCATAAATTATTACATACATGATATAATTTATATAATTTAATTATTTATTATATAATCATTATTATTTATAAATGTTAATGCCATTATCTAATAAATATATAACTAACGTAGAATAAATAATGAAACTAATTAATAATTTGAATGTAGTATATTTAAAACACCATATATTAAAATAAGTTGTTATTGATCTATGAATTGGCCTAATTATAAATATTGTATTGTATAGGTGGTTCAACATGAAGTTGTTAGTATTGATGTAAACATATAAATGTAATGTACAACTTATTGTAAACCATTTTTCAACCAAGTTGTACCACTTTTTCAAAAACAGTTTATCAAATATTTAATTAATTTTATATAAATTTATTTATGAAATATTATAATATTAGTAGGGGAAAGTCTCCGATTACCCCTAAATGATTATTTGTAATAACTTATTCAATATTAAATATATTTATTTGAAATTTTGTAAATAGGGTAATATTATGGTAATGAATAATGTGGCTATTTTAAATTTTTGATATAATTATATTTACAAGAATAAACATGGGGGTCGGTAATCGGATACCTGTTCCTAATACCGACCCCCTTCCCCTATTACTGACCCCCTAAAATAATCATGGTATAAATAATTTTAGTATTATAATATCCAATCAACATAGTAGATATTCATAAATATAATTAATTATAACATGCACGCAATTATTTTTTATTGAATTTATGTTTTAATAGTAATATTAAATTTAAATTTAAACTTTATAGTAATTATATTAAAATAGAGTATATTATTATTTAATATTTAGTTATTAATCAGTATGTATATAATCGAATGGAATCATGAATCCTTAAGGGGATTCGCGGCCTTTTATGTATACAATGTATTAAGATAGGAGATATTTTTTTTGTATTTAAAACAATTTTAAATTTTGTTCAGCACTTAGGGTTTTAATCCAATTTCAATTATGTAAATTGCATATTGTTAACCAATATAATGTTAATAAAACTTGCTTATTTAAAAAAAAAATGGTTCACCGAAAACCCGAAATATTTTAAGACAAAATATGATGCTAAATTAAATTATTTTTTTTAATTGTTATAATGTTGTATATGTTATACTATGTCTATTACATTTCTTTTAAGCAAGTTTTATTATACATATAAAAATGAAGATATTGTGAAAAATTCATCAAGTTTGGATAATTATTGAGAGGGCTGAAAAATTTCTAAGATTCAAAATAAATTAAATTCGATATTCTGAGTAAATCGAGTTTAAAGTTTGACTAGATTTATTTTTAATTTTATGGTAATATTTTTTTATTATTTCTATATTTGACAACATTTATAGTATTATACTATAGAATACCACACTAATATATCCATAGAGTTATTATTATAATATTTATATTATATTACCAATAATTATACATAATAAGCTAGTATTTATGATATTTAAAAAAAAAATGTTTACAAGAAAATTATTTTTTTTTAGTATATTTATTTATTTCTAATATTATAATATAACAGAATACCACACTAATATACTCATAAGGTTGTACTTATAACATTTATATAATATTATATTACCAATAATTACATATAATCGATTTTTTGCTACGTCTTGGCATTTTGAAATAAAATAATTAAATGACGCAATCTCAATTACTTTGTTTATAATTCGAATTTTACACCCAATGCAATGCGTTCATTTGATATCAATCCGTTAATTATAGATGTCGCTAGTCGACATCATATTATATAATAGATCGTATATAACACTGCATTTAAAATTATTTAAAAATATAAACTTATAGATAACATTTAAGTTTAAAATATGAGTATTTTGCTATTATTTACGACATTTAAAAAAAAAATTACCAATTAGGTCTTATACTAAACTATCAAATTTTATTATTTATAAGTCTGTATTTGCTCTACAAGTTTCAGAGAATATTAAATATATATTAAATAATACTTTTCTCAAATAAAAAAAAATTATTTTCAACGCATTTAAAAGGCCGCGAATCCCCTTAATCTATATCAATGATACACAAACAACTTGTGACATATTTTAAAGTAAAATACTGATCTATTTTGATTGGATATTATAAATCACATGGGGGTCGGTATTAGGGTAATTTAGGGGGTCGGTAATAGGAAAATAATATGGGTTGCTATAATTAAGATATATTGGTTAATAGTTATTCAAATTGAATTATTTTTATAATACTTATAATATTTTATAATATTTATTTTATTGATCTACAATATTATGCGCAGTATTAAGTTTTCTTTTAATTAATAAAGTATTTACAATGATTTAAAAAAAGTTATTATTCAAATATTTAAAAAGTAAAAACAGAATATTACATTTTATCAAATAACAATTGTAGGATTGAATATTTTGTAAAACAATATACTTATTCATATTTATCATTAAATTGCTAACAGTTCATGTATATATAATTTTTTGATATCTCTTATAGTTACTAGGATACGAGATGGGTCGGTATTAGGAGGGGGTTAGTAATCGGAGACTTTCTCCTATATACTTATTTATACTATATTATTATTTTTTTATTTTTATTTGGTGGAGTCCTTTCATCCCATCCAGGAACTTAGATGAAGTTTTTCACTTATACCATATATGGCTCTAATGTCCCTTCGAAGCCGTTCTCATGTTAAGGCATCCATGGTTTTAATGAGAGCCGATCATTTATTTATACACAATTAAATAAGATCACTTCTAAATAATATTTTAAGACCCATTTTATAAAATTAATTAATGGTCCGGACTAGGCTCGAATCCGTGTCCTACTGCTTGTGTGTCTGACGCCTTAGCCACTGAGCCACACAGGCAATTATAATATATACTAAATATTATATTTATAAAATTAAAGTTATTTATAAAAAATGAAGTGGTTCATCTCACCCAAACCCACTCCTCCCTACTCTAGTAATGTGTGTATGTGTATTAACCTCCAACCATACGAAGGTCAACACTAAAGTCTGTGTCATCAGTTGTCCATGTGTTGTTCATGGTTTGTGCGGCTTTAACTAAACTATCAGTAGCTCTCTTTACAGCGTTACCAGCAATCTAGTGATGGTTGTGATTGTAGTCAGGTAGTAGTAGTAGAAGTAGTCAGGTAGTAGTAGTAGTCAGGTAGTAGTAGACAGGTAGTAGTAGTAGTAGTAGTCAGGTAGTAGTAGTAGTCAGGTAGTAGTAGTAGTCAGGTAGTAGTAGACAGGTAGTAGTAGTAGTAGTAGTCAGGTAGTAGTAGTAGTCAGGTAGTAGTAGTAGTCAGGTAGTAGTAGTAGTCAGGTAGTAGTAGTAGTCAGGTAGTAGTAGTAGTCAGGTAGTAGTAGTAGTCAGGTAGTAGTAGTAGTCAGGTAGTAGTAGTAGTCAGGTAGTAGTAGTAGTAGTAGTAGTAGAAGTAGACAGGTAGTAGTAGTAGTAGTAGTAGTAGTAGTAGTAGTAGTAGTAGTAGTAGTAGTAGTAGTAGTAGTAGTAGTAGTAGTAGTAGTAGTAGTAGTAGTAGTAGTAGTAGTAGTAGTAGTAGTAGTAGTAATAGTAGTAGTAGTAGTAGTAGTAGTAGTAGTAGTAGTAGTAGTAGTAGTAGTAGTAGTAGTAGTAGTAGTAGTAGTAGTAGTAGTAGTAGTAGTAGTAGTAGTAGTAGTAGTAGTAGTAGTAGTAGTAGTAGTAGTAGTAGTAGTAGTAGTAGTAGTAGTAGTAGTAGTAGTAGTAGTAGTAGTAGTAGTAGTAGTAGTAGTAGTAGTAGTAGTAGTAGTAGTAGTAGTAGTAGTAGTAGTAGTAGTAGTAGTAGTAGTAGTAGTAGTAGTAGTAGTAGTAGTAGTAGTAGTAGTAGTTATAGTAGTAGTAGTAGTAGTAGTAGTAGTAGTAGTAGTAGTAGTAGTAGTAGTAGTAGTAGTAGTAGTAGTAGTAGTAGTAGTAGTAGTAGTAGTAGTAGTAGTAGTAGTAGTAGTAGTAGTAGTAGTAGTAGTAGTAGTAGTAGTAGTAGTAGTAGTAGTAGTAGTAGTAGTAGTAGTAGTAGTAGTAGTAGTAGTAGTAGTAGTAGTAGTAGTAGTAGTAGTAGTAGTAGTAGTAGTAGTAGTAGTAGTAGTAGTAGTAGTAGTAGTAGTAGTAGTAGTAGTAGTAGTAGTAGTAGTAGTAGTAGTAGTAGTAGTAGTAGTAGTAGTAGTAGTAGTAGTAGTAGTAGTAGTAGTAGTAGTAGTAGTAGTAGTAAGGTAGTAGTAGTAGTAGTAGTAGTAGTAGTAGTAGTAGTAGTAGTAGTAGTAGTTTAGTAGTAGTAGTTATAGTAGTAGTAGTAGTAGTAGTAGTAGTAGTAGTAGTAGTAGTAGTAGTAGTAGTAGTAGTAGTAGTAGTAGTAGTAGTAGTAGTAGTAGTAGTAGTAGTAGTAGTAGTAGTAGTAGTAGTAGTAGTAGTAGTAGTAGTAGTAGTAGTAGTAGTAGTAAGGTAGTAGTAGTAGTAGTAGTAAGGTAGTAGTAGTAGTAGTAGTAGTAGTAGTAGTAGTAGTAGTAGTAGTAGTAGTAGTAGTAGTAGTAGTAGTAGTAGTAGTAGTAGTAGTAGTAGTAGTAGTAGTAGTAGTAGTAGTAGTAGTAGTAGTAGTAGTAGTAGTAGTAGTAGTAGTAGTAGTAGTAGTAGTAGTAGTAGTAGTAGTAGTAGTAGTAGTAGTAGTAGTAGTAGTAGTAGTAGTAGTAGTAGTAGTAGTAGTAGTAGTAGTAGTAGTAGTAGTAGTAGTAGTATTAGTAGTAGTAGTAGTAGTAGTAGTAGTAGTAGTAGTAGTAGTAGTAGTAGTAGTAGTAGTAGTAGTAGTAGTAGTAGTAGTAGTAGTAGTAGTAGTAGTAGTAAGGTAGTAGTAGTAGTAAGGTAGTCAGGTAGTAGTCAGGTAGTCAGGTAGTAGTCAGGTAGTCAGGTAGTAGTAGTTACCTGTAGATTCTGCATAGCAACGGAGTGCATATCAGCCTTAACCCTGCAGGCAACCAGTAGATGTGCTGTAGAACTAGCAACCTGTACAATGGGGGGGGTCAGTGTGGTGGTCAGTGTGGTGGTCAGTGTAGTGGCGATAGCACCACACTCTCATGATAGGTGTACCTGTTTAGCTGCACTGATCAGCTTCTCCTCGTTGCCCTTGCCCTGTACCATAAGGTTTGCGGCGTCGCTCAGAGAGTGAGTGGCGGCTACTACTAGATGTGCTGCGCTGACCAGTCCCTCAGACCACTGGCTGTAATCCTCTATGTCCGTAGCGGTCATCGATGCCATCTGTAGCGGTGACAAAGTGTCAGTGTTGTGTCACAATCGTACTGTACCATGGACTACTTATAATGGTACACTAGGGGGAGGCTTGCATGATCATCTATCAACAATAACATTGTATTACATAATAGTTAGTTATAGGTTTGTTAGTGTGTGTGTCATATAATTCTGAATTGTATCTATCAATAAATAGCATAAAAATCATCTTTTATTGTCTGTATATAATATAATAAATCCATTGATTCAATAAATAATATGATATATGAACTCTTTTAAATATACTTATGTATCTCCTATCTATTTACATGTAAACCATGCAAGCCTTCCCTTAAACTTGCCACATATTACGAATGGCAATGTTATGTATCTAGGTATATCTATTATGTATACAAACCCTTCCTTGGGCGACGAGTTCTCTTTGAGCGAGATGGGCGGCTTTAACTAGGGCGGCAGTCGCTGAGGTGATAGATTTAGCGGCCTCCAGGATTTGATCATCAAATGTAAGTGATTCATCAGCTTTCTAGAAAGGTAGGTAGAGGTAGGTAGGTAGAGAGGTAGGTAGAGAGAGGTAGGTAGGTAGAGAGGTAGGTAGAGAGAGGTAGGTAGAGAGAGGTAGGTAGAGAGGTAGGTAGGTAGAGAGGTAGGTAGAGAGAGGTAGGTAGGTAGGTTATAAACATAAGAATATGATCATTTATAACTTATGAATGAATGAATGAATGTTTATTTAGACACAAAAATAACGTTAGATGTTCTCTATTGTGTAAAAAAAATATAAAATAACAAAATACACAAACAAATATAAATCAGTTGAAATTAATAAAATAAATTTTTACGAATTAATAACAATAAATTATATTTAAAATACGAATAATTGACATTAGTTCTTAATTTTATAATATAATATTTAACTCATTCATGAAATTTCACGTTGATATTTTACAAAAAATATAAATATATATTATAAATAAATTATAAATTAAAATCAATCAATTATTAAATACTTGTATACTAAAAATATATAAATTATATATCTATCAAGAAAAATAATTAAAACTTACAAAAAATAAAAAACTAAGGTTAAACTTGTTTCAAAAATCCAAATCTATCCTGCAATGTTCCCGAATATTTTGGCAGTAATATTATTTAAAACATTATAAATAATGTAAATAGTTAGTGAGTAATAGTTATTGTTTTTAAAAAATAGATAATCCTTTAGGTTAAAAATGTAATATAATATGATCTTTGAAATAATAATATAATTTATTATTTAATTTATCTAATTTATTATATTTAAATGAATAAGTTGATTCAGACATTTTACATTTGACATTTTTATATTTATATTTTTATTTATTTATATAAACATTGTCGACAATGTCATGTGGGTTCTAAATAAACTTTGCAGGCATATTTTCAGAAAGGTTGTCAATGACAAGTATCGGTGTCATACGGAATTAGGAAATATTTGAGGATTTTACCAACAATATTTTCAGAAACATTTCTGTATAATTTTAATGTGAGTTTTAAAAATAACTATTATCGCATAATTTATTAAATATTATCTTTTATAGATTATTTTTCAAATGTATATTTAAATTCAAATATATACTAAATGCAAATAACATTATGAATACAATTATGAATAAAATAATGAATTTGATTATTATAATGATTTTATTAAACTACAATTAAATATATTTCTATATATTTAATCTACATTATATTAATTATTAAAATATACTATGTAATTAATTTCTGGGAAACATTTAAAACATTGATAACAAAATGTCTTCAAAATAATAATGAATTAATAGATGACACAAATAATGAAACAATTCGTAAATAGGCATGTAAATATAGTTAGGACTTAAGGATGGATACAATGGATACAATGGGAATACAATGGGCATGAAAGGTAGGTAACATAACATATAAAACAATAACAATATGCACATGCAGGTGGTAGTATTGTCAACCTCTTGACTTGATATGTGCAATATACGGTGATATTTGAATAACTCACCAAATATATTAAACATATCTAGACAAGGGGCGAATAACCAAAGGAAATGCTGTGCCGGCGGCGGCGTTCAAGTAGATAAGGGAGTGTAGCTATGGCTTCGAAGGGACATTAGAGCCATATAAGGTTATAAGTGAAAACTTTATCTAAGTTCCTGGATGGGATGAAATCGGACTCCACCGATATAAAAATAACAATAACAATAACAAAGAAGATTGTGTGGTGATGATAGCGCGTGGTGTTACTACCTTGGATTGCTTGTTCTTAGCTTTAAGACTTTCTAGTTTCCTCGCGGCGGCCTCGATCTTTGCGGCGGCCTCCAAAAGTTCGGATTCGGCGATAACTGCGGGATCTTCGGGGTCAACCCAATCATTACCTTAGCCGCGGTGGTTAGAGGTTAGAGGTTAGGGGTCATGCATCAGCCATTTGATTAGAAGTTGTTATTCGGAGTGTTATGTACGAGTGAGATTGTAAGTGGTTAGATGTAGTTAAATGTTATTGTATATAGTTTTATTAAATAGAAATATGAATTTACGATTTGTAATCAATTAAATTTAGTTGAAATTTAATTAAAATAAACAAAAAACATTAGACATTAGATGAGTTATACAAAATGAAAGTGCTAATATTTATACTGTGATATATCTAAAGTTAATAGAGAGACTGGGTTAACAATAGGTGAAGATGATACAAGCACACTAGAATAATGAGGACACGTAAGGACAAGCAAGGACACACAACACGATATCGATCACTAACTTTTAATCTTGGGTACTGATGAAGCGAGATTAGTAGTAAAGCAAATATGTTAATGATATTGATATTGGTATTGGTAATGTATTTATTTGTATGTATGATTATCAGTTTAAATAAGGAAGTATGCAATAATATTATAAAGCATGGCAAGGGGGTAGGAGGGTTAGGGGGTAGGGGGTAACGGGTACATACCTTTAATAGTTTCCGATGCTTGAACAATCTTATTAACACCCTTGGCGACTTGTTGACTGAGAACAATAAGGGTATTCTTAGTAGTTGAAGGTCGTTGTATGATAAGATTCACGTGTTCTAGAAGGTTCTGATAGGCTTCCGTTGTCTGTTTACCTGCTTCCATCATCTTCTGTTTCGTGTGGGCATTATCTGCACTTTGGGCTACAGACTGTGGTTGTATGCGGGTTTGTATAAAGGATTTAGTTAGACTCATCATTAATAATAATAATTCTGTGTCATGTTCGAATAATATATATATCATTATATATATATACAAATAGCGAGTAAAGAAATTATATATATATATATAATAGTATATAATTCGCATGGAAATAATTATAATGCGAAATAATTTTGGTCGATGAGCATTTATTTTAAAGATACAAATCGAAAATTTTGAAATTCTAAGGGAAGGAGATAGTTAATGAAGTTCCATAGAATTAATGATGAGAGACTGCATTGATTCTTAGAGTATTTGATGAAATGGGTAATTGGTTGATGTAATTTAATAGAATTGGTATTTCGTAAATGTCTCGTAGTGTTTTTTTCAAGTTGTATATTGTTTCGTAAATTATAGGGTAAATTATAAATAAGTCTTTTAAAGTATTGTAAGTATTTTGTAGTTAATAGAATCTTTAGTTTTTATCCAGTTAAGTTTGTTACGTGTCAGTAATTCAAATAGTATAGTCAGTCTTCTGTAGTCGGTATATAATTGTAATAGAGTGGTAATTATGTTGTCTAGTTTGTCAGTTTTCGGTTTTCCAGATGCTGAGAATAAAGAGTTACTCTATTGTTGTCTGGAGAGTATGAAAGTCTGAGTCAGTAGTTTTACGTATTTCTATTTAATGTATGGGTATATTATTTTACGTATATTTTTAAGATTAAAAAACTGTGCAGTCGTAGAGTGCAAGTCAGTAAGCTGTAATGTTTATTTAAATTAAATTTGTTATTGGTTAGGTATTTGATAGAATTTTTAGGAATAATTTTGTTTTGGTTAATTAGAATGTCAGGGAAGTTAGTATTTGGGTCATTAGTATTATTTAATAGTTTTCTTGTGATTAATAGTGGGTTATAATTATTTGTTAGCCAGTTTTGTAGTTCGTTTAAAGTGATGTAGTTGGGTAGTATGGTATATGGTGTATGTGTATGTGTGAATGTGTGTGTATGTGTGTGGTGTGGTTACACTCGCACACTAGTGTCATAGTAAGGACATAACCTTACAAGCAGGCAACAGGTCGGAGATAGCTTTACGGCCGGCATTGGCCGCCGTGATGGCATCCTGTTGCTTACCAGAGTTACCGGCCATAACGGCCTTACTGGTAGCGGTGGTCAACGGCTTGGTCAGTCGGATCAACTGTTCGGGGGTCACCTTCAACTCAATGTAAACGGTCGACAGATAAGTCTGCAAATCACCGGCTCATTAGTCAATCAACGCGAGTGTACATATTTAATGTTATTTATTATAATCAAATGTGTATATATGGATATGCATATAATAAGTTGTAAAACTGAAGCCCCGTTTGAGAATCATCGCTAGAAACACCCGCCATATTAACAAATATTCCAAAATATCTAATAAATGTGATCTATAATAAGTAAAAAGTGTGATTATTGATAAGACAATGGACCCAGCTTATAATGTAAACATGTATAGAATATTGAGAACTTTAAAGACTAAGTCGAACACAAACCTTTAGACTTTGTCTGTTCGCCTCGATGCCAGATTCTAAAGCCCTCGAGCCTCGCGTGGTTTCGTCGTCAACAGATTTAACGGTTTTCAAGAGAGAAGTTACATTTGTTACCATTGTCTGAAAGTACAACATCACTTGCTAAACCACTGATATGTTATGTAATGGAGAAGAAAAACACTTACAAGAAGAAGAAGAAGAAAATAAATTATCGTTTCATTATTGACTTTATTGAATAAATAAATAAATACGAATATAAAAGAACAACATTTGACGATCATTTACGTATGTGTGAATGCGTGTGTATGTATGTGTATGTGTACGCGTGTGTATGTACGCGCGTATCAATTAGTTGATGTAACCACGCGGAAAAACACGCCACAATACGAAGGTTACTATCGTGTTTTTATTGCTGCATGCAAAATAATGAAAATCTAAATCTAAAATGCATGAAAACCAGCAGAAGAGTGTCCTGTCCTCTCGTTCCACTATACACACCATGCACACATCAATAATACATCATCGAATGCTGTTCTTCGTTATCCGGCGAGCGATGACTCATGATTACCTTCGCGGAGTCCTTGAGGTCACTCATCGACGGGTCGACGGCGCTCTTACCGCTAGCATTCTTAGTGCTAACGATGAGAGCTTGAAGGGCGGACGCTACGTCCTTAACGGCGTTGATCAGCAGTACCTAGGGGTAGGGGGGGGGTTAACGGGGGGTGCCACCTAATGGGGTTAATGAGGTGTTACTTGTGCATCGGGTTGGTTAGATCCCAGACTGGTAGCTCCAAACTTAACGCAGTCGGCTAGTTCGGTGATGGTGATGACGGCATTGTTGGCTGCGTTGGCTAGCTGTTCCTGCGATGAAGCTGCTCCCGCTACCAATACCTTTGTGTCTTCTACCAGAGCTCTGGCAGTCTTTAGGATACTTTCCCTGTAGACAGCGGCGTGTCACATGGCTAGCTATGATGTAACCCTTGTTATGATATAACCTCTGCTATGATGTAACCCTTGCTATGATGTAACCCCTGGTATGACGTAACCCATGCTATGATGTAACCCTTTCTATGATGTAACCCCTGGTATGACGTAACCCCTGCTATGATGTAACCCCTGCTATGATGTAACCCTTGCTATGATGTAACCCCTGGTATGACGTAACCCCTGCTATGATGTAACCCGTGCTATGATGTAAACCCTGGTATGACGTAACCCCTGCTATGATGTAACCCCTGCTATGATGTAACCCTTGCTATGATGTAACCCCTGGTATGACGTAACCCCTGCTATGATGTAACCCCTGCTATGATGTAACCCTTGCTATGATGTAACCCCTGCTATGATGTAACCCCTGGTATGATGTAACCCTTGCTATGATGTAACCCCTGGTATTACGTAACCCCTGCTATGATGTAACCCTTGCTATGATGTAACCCCTGGTATGACGTAACCCCTGTTATGATGTAACCCCTGCTATGATGTAACCCTTGCTATGATGTAACCCCTGCTATGATGTAACCCCTGGTATGATGTAACCCTTGCTATGATGTAACCCCTGGTATGACGTAACCCCTGCTATGATGTAACCCTTGCTATGATGTAACCCCTGGTATGACGTAACCCCTGTTATGATGTAACCCCTGCTATGATGTAACCCCTGGTATGATGTAACCCCTGGTATGACGTAACCCCTGCTATGATGTAACCCCTGCTATGACGTAACAATGAGGTAACCTGTGATCTCCGAATGAGTCATGTTCATCAGCATTCAGCGTGGCAGCAGTAGCAAACATAATGGTAGTGTCCAGATCACCAATGATACCACTGACCGTACTGATGGCATTGATACAGGCCTGGGTGCCTACGCTACCGGCTTGTAGGGCTGCCAATAGGGCTGATACCCTCTCGTTCACTTTACGGGAGTGACCGGTCAGGTCATTACGGGCTGACTCATCGTTAGGGTGTGCTGTGTATGGTGGTGGTGGTCAGGCATTAGTTATAGATAGGCATTAGTATTAGTAATGGTGATGATGATGATGATGATGATCGCGAGTGAGGCTTCCTTAGCTTTATAGTGTGTGATCTCTAGAGGAGAAACCCAGAGAGGTAGACTGACCCCTAGAGAGTGTGTGTGACCTCTAGATAGAAAGAATAACCCCTAGAGAGTATGTGTGACCTCTAGAGTATGTGTGACCTCTAGAAGGGTAGAGTGGGAGATACCTAGAGAGGTAGAGTGACCCCTAGAGTGTGTGTGACCTCTAGATAGGTAGAGTGACCTCTAGATAGAGTGTAACCTCTAGAGGAGAAACCTAGATAGATAGAGTGACCCCTAGAGAGTGTGTGTGACCTCTACAGGAGGTAGAGTGGGAGACCTCTAGATAGTGTGTGACCCTTAGAGTGTGTATGACCTCTAAAGAAGATAGAGTGACCCCTATGTAACCTTGTAAGTGACCGGCATCCTTAATGAGTTCAGCGCATGCATTACCCAGCTGTTGTACGCTGCCCCTGATTCTCTGACCCACATCTATACTAGTGGTGGTGAAGATAGCTCCGGGAGTGTTCTCAGCTAGCAAGGCGTAGGTCTTAGTCAGGTCGCTGCATAGTCTGCCCAAGTCTTGGGTGTTGTTTACACTCTTGGACATCTACAGGGGGCGGGGGGTGTGGGTGTAGTGAGGGTGCCGGTGGAACCGGGGGGTGTAGTAACCAACCATCTCCTGCGACAGGTACGCAATCTTCTTGGCTAACGCCACCATGCTGGTTTGGTAGTCGACGTAAGAATGTCTATCTTGAATGTTCGGTTTAGCTTCAGTCTATTTCGTGGCATAGGTAATTATATTAATTAGATATTTTAATAACACATAAGTCGATCGCCGGTTAACTATAATGGATAAAACCTTGGTGATACTTTCAGAGATGTTCTCGAGGAGAGAGTTAACGAAACCGGCAGCTGTAGCGGCTCCATCTAGTGTGTTGATGAGTTCATTCAATGTTTCGATGACGCCTAGAGCTGATTCATCGATTGCTTCATCCAACTCCATGCTCTTCACATTGCCTACAACGATAGTAGAGTTAGACGTAGACTCGGGGAAACGGGTACGGCTGTCATGTGACGTTACCTGTAGCATCTTTAGAGCAGTACAGCAACTGGAGAGCCGCTTCGATGGAGGTTTTAGTCTGATCCAGTAACTCCATCTGATCTTTGTAGCTAGAGGTCTTCGAAGCGCAGTTTATGATGGAGCTAGTCAGCGGGGCGTAGTAGCTCGCAAACGATGTAACCTTATGATGTAATAGCGCGATGTAACAGTAGTGAGAATGATGTGAGGGTGTGAACTTACATAGTGACCCAGTTTCTCGGTCTCATATTTAGCGGAGTTCTGTAGGGGTTGAAGTTCAGACAGAGCCATCTTAGCGGTATCTTGACAGCTTTCTTGTATCTGGGCGAGTTGGCCAGTGGAAGCGGTGGATTGAAGCGATTGACCTTCAGATGTCGAGGTGATGGTTAGGTAGGTAGCGAGGAGGTGGTGGTGGTGGTGGTTTAGTAAAAACCTGTAGCAGCCAATGAAGCATTATCAATCTGTTTAATACACCTCTCCAGATTGTCGATAGCTTTCTGACACTCTACCTGTCCTAGAGCATTCTTACGTATAGACTGTACCAGTTGTTTGATGCTCTCAGAGACTGCGTGTGAGTGGTCGCTGTAGCGATGGTAGGTGGCAGCATCGTCGGGTATCAACGCTAGCTGTTTGGCAGAGCGAATCATATCGCAGGCCCCATCTAGTAGACCTCGGGCGGCACCAGTTATTATATCTTGTGTGTCTTGAGCCTATCATCAGTGGTGGTAGCGTTAGTGGTGTTGTTGTTGTCGTTAGTTGTTATGGTACCGACCTTTAGAGAGATTTTAGCGGGAACACTGAGGAACTCGGGTGACCTTGCGAAGGTCGTTAGTTCATTGACGGCGTCCAGTAGAGGTTTAGAAGCGACGGAGCAAGCTCTGCGGTTCTCATCAGTTAAAGAGCTATCTAACAACTGTGCAACATATAGGGGGTGTTAGGGGTGATAACTGTAGTAGGTAAGATAGTCAGATAGACAGATGGTCAGGTTGACAGATAGACAGGTGGTCAGATAGACAGGTGGACAGATAGACAGGTGGACAGATAGACAGGTGGATAGATAGACGGGTGGACAGATAGACAGGTGGACAGATTGACAGGTGGATAGATAGAAAGGTGGATAGATAAACAGGTGGTCAAATAGACAGGTGGTCAGATAGACAGGTGGTCAGATAGACAGGTGATCAGATATACAGGTGATCAGATAGACAGGTGGACAGATGAACAGATAGACAGATAGACAGATGGTCAGATAGACAGGTGATCAGATAGACAGGTGATCAGATAGACAGATAGACAGATGGACAGATAGACGGGTGGACAGATGGTCAGTGGTCAGTTGATACATTGCATATATACAACAGTTCCAGTACCTTAATGGCTTTCACGAGGTTGGCGGTACAATTGGCGACACCCTTAGCGGACTGTACGAAGTGTCTCTTGGCCACCGGGTTGTTGGTAGTGGCTGAGGCGTTCCTACAGATGTTGCACAGTAGCGACGTGTGCTTGGCAATGGTCGACGCAGCGGTCAATATCTGTGTTCGGTGGTAGGGGAGGTTACCGGGGGGTTGCTAATCGCGTGGCAGTAGGTTCTAGTGAAAAAGCACGATTACACGATTATTATGTTGCTGCTATTTTCGTGAGTGTAAAATAAGGTTTCGATGGATAATCAAATAATTAATATAATCAAATAATTGATATAATAAATAATTAATATAATAAAATAATTAATATAATTAAATAATTAATATAAAACGTTAGGCTGCAGTTGGAAAGCAGAATAAAAAAATAAGAATGACAACTTGCATAGAATACACAACAAATCATACCAAGTTCCGGTAGTTCTGCATTTGAAGTATGGTAAATAGTTAAAACACAGGTTAGTAAAGGGTATATATATAGAGTGTTAGTCAAGGTTAATTGTGTTTAGTAATGTTTATTAAATGTCAGTAAAGATAGATAAAAGTTAGCTTATAGTTAGTAATGGTTATCCGATATTAACTGACCTGTTTGTGTGAAGACATAGGATTCTCAAGATGTTCGCAGGAAGTTTGAATAGCTTCGTTAGCAGCCAGGAAATCTCTTTCATCAATGAGGCCGGAACGTCCTAATTCTGATGCAGGATCAGAAATACCAACCAAATAGGCGCACTGCAATGATAACATTTAGTTAGTTCTATAGTTCTCTAGTTCTGTTTAGTGTTGCACAAACTTGAGCCGAGTTTTCCATCAGATAACAAATGGAGTCCGCGAATTGTTTAACGTCGACGCAGAAATCGTCGAGATTCTGTTGTTTAGCGTTTCCACTGATTCCAGTCATAGCGTCAGCCAATAACTACAACAACAGTCAGGTGATTGGATAATGATGCATGCACGCGATGCATGTAGGCTATGCAGCAATACTCACTCTAGACTGATCGATAACGTTATCCAGAGATTCAAAGTAGGTGCAATTTAGAATAGGTTCGTTGACATTCTCAAGAATTGGTCTCATCATCTGAATAAGTGAGTCATAATAGTTAATAACAATAGGTGAGTCACAATAGTAAATTACAATAGTAGTTAATCAATAACAGTAGAAATGTTATTTGATTTTATATTTTTTTTAAATACATTTTTTTATGTAAATTGTTATCAATTGATTGATATTTTACATGGTACACTTTATATAATATACAGTATAGTCTATTACAGTATATTACTAATATTGATGCTAGTATCAAATTTATTAAAATTAATATATTTATCAATTGAAAAATTCGAACAACCCCGAACAGTGGTAAACAGTACCTGCATTTGTCTAAGAGCATTATCGCATTCCTTCTGGCCAGGGCTGGAAGTCGTACACACGATGATCAGATCATTAATACTCTCGCTGACGTTACGTGCAGCTTGGGTCAACAGATTCTTGATGTTGGGAGTTTGGGGATCAGCCAATAGGGAGCGAGTGGTCAACAATAGTTTAGAGGAGGTGTTTGACACCGTCTTCAATGAATGAGTCACTTCGCTGCGAATCTATAGTAATAGTAGACATATTAGTAGACTGTATGTGTGGATACTTGTGTTGTAAAGAATACTTCAATTAGGTCGATATTATATAATTTAAAATTTAAATTTAATACATTTTAATGAAGATTAATGAATATTTCAATCGAGCGAGAATAATTATAAACTATATATTATAACTATAATAGGCTGCTGATATGATACTATCATATGAAAGCCTAGGTATAATTACATAGTGCTGGAGGAATTACTGTCGCGTTCACAAACCTGTTCATCGTTAGTAGTTTCAATCATGGTGACTCCGTCATCAACAAACTGGCCGTACTTGTCAGCATACTGTTTGGAGGCTGAGGCTAGTCTGTCAGTTGTTTGAGAAGATGCTTGTACCACATCAGAGGCGGCGGTGTGAAGAGCTTGAGCACTCTCGTTAAGATTCTTCTGCGCCTCGGGGAAGTTACCCTTCTTGTACTGCGCAGGTGAGGGAGTATTACATATTACAACCGTGTCTAATGCGTTGATACATCGAATAGATTGGCATCAAAGTTGTAGAACGGAAGAGACTGGTACACTTACCGGAACATCGTTGTATCTGTTGCTCTCCTGCAAGACTCGCTTGGAAGCGTAGTCGACGTCGGATAGTCCGGGCAGGCAATTCACGCACTTGTTCAGAGATATAGACACGGCTTTAGCGACCTGTACACGAGCGGGGGTTATAACGGGGGGTGTGAGGGGGGGGTGAGGTACCTGAGCGAGACGGTCTTGAGTGCCGGCATTAGGACTAGTGACTGCAGACTTGGCTTCGTCAATGAGGAGCCGAGACTTGTCCATCACGTCTATTGCGTGGTCAACCATCTCGCTCTTACGCTTCCTGTCGGTCAGTGTAGCCACACCGGTAGCCAGCGCGTCCAGGGCTTCGGCTGTGTCTCGGGCAGACTGACCCGTGTACTTCTGTTCATTCTGTGTAGGGACACGATATGAATGTAGAGGTAATGTGCTATATTTAGCATTATTTGTACGAATAATCGCACTTTTATATAGATCAAACATATTAGATGTTTTGAGTGAATATTCACCAATGCTATACCTCAGCCTAATAGGCAATAATCATGCTGACTACTAGGTGATGGTTACAAACCTGAGAGGCTGCTGTCAACAGTTGAGCCATGGCAGCTCCGACTTTCTTAGCGAGAGCGCCGAGTTGAGGCTGTTCCTCCTGTTGAGGTTGATACTGACTCTGAGGTCTCTGTGGTCGACCTTTCTGATGATCGCGAAGGTCGTCTTCCAATTGCTTAACTCTCTTCATCGCTTCGTTAATGTCATGCGTGTAGGCATCATCTTTCTGTTGTGCGAGGGTGTGATTGTAGGATAGTTAGTAGTCAGATGGACAGTAGTACAACTGGACATGTGGACATGCCACTAACGAAGTGGTCGGAGGCGGCATTAGCAGCGGTCAACAGCTTAGCGAGAGCCGCGGCTAGATTCTTAGAAGCCGACGTGAGGTTCAATCCTACGGCGGGTTCAGACATGGTCGGAATAGCGGCTTTAGAAGCTAGTACTAGTTCGGTTCCGGGTTGAATGAACTGAAAGGTTACGTTGAAGGTCAACGATCATGATTAGAGAGAGTGTTAAATGTGTGTCGTACCTTTTTAGATTCTTTGATGAGTTCCTGTTGAGTGGCGGGACAATCCGGTCTCTCTAGGCTGTCCCTTAGGGCTAACACGACGGCCGGAATACTTTCCTGAGTCATCGTGCGAGACTTGCTCAACATCGACTGCTGAGTGATGTCGTTGGTGTTGTAAGGCGTGGTGTTCCTAGCGCTGTTCACGCATTGAGTGGCGGCCGTGGCAGCTTGTCGGGCGGCGTCTTGGAGTTCGTTCAGCGTTCTGGAACTATTGCCTGTGAGAGTTAGAGGTGTTATGTAGTAACATACGAGGTGGTAGAGGGGGTTAGATGTACTACCTTCGGCAGCTGCTGTGGCGATTCTTAATGCATCGGCAGCATCTTTCAATGCCTTGGTCTGAGAGTGATCGTTAGGGGAGGAGGCACATCCCTTAGCAGCCTGTACCATCTTAGCCGTGGCATCCGCTAACATCTTAGCAGCTGCCATCAGTCGTTGCTGGTGTTCTGCGTCTTGGTTGTGGTCGGCTTCGTCTTTCAAAGAGAGCACCAGAGCTTGCGTTGCCTATCATCAGTATTATCATCAGTATTATCATCAGTAATATCATCGATATTATCATTATTGTTACCATCTAAATAGCTTTATTTGTTAATGTTTTACCTGAGCTAATTTTTTCGCTTGCTTCACCATTTCAGTGGGGTCTCCAATAGAGCCCGTGAGATTGCTGGTAGCCGAGTAGATCTTATTAACGTTATCATCCTGCAATGCGTACAGTGTATTAGATCAGTACAGGACAGATGGAGCACATGTAACACTAACATTGTCCTGGCCATTGGAGTTCTGCTTTATTTGTCCCAACAGATTGGCTAGTGCATCACCTACTGCTTTGGCGGCGTCATTCAACCCTGTGATATGATAGATGTATGTAGACAAGTGTACTAGAGATGAATATGTAGACGTGTGTGTACTAGATATGAATATTTAGATGTGTGTGTACTAGAGATGAATATGTAGACAAGTGTGTACTAGAGATGAATATGTAGACACGTGTACTAGAGATGAATATGTAGACGTGTGTGTACTAGAGATGAATATGTAGACAAGTGTACTAGATGTATGTAGACAAGTGTACTGGATGTATGTAGACAAGTGTACTAGATGTATGTAGACAAGTGTACTGGATGTATGTAGACAAGTGTACTAGATGTATGTAGACAAGTGTACTGGATGTATGTAGACATGTGTACAAGAGATGAATATGTAGACACTTGTGTACTAGAGATGAATATGTAGACAAGTGAGTACTAGAGATGAATATGTAGACATGTGTGTACTAGAGATGAATATGTAGACAAGTGTACTAGAGATGAATATGTAGACAAGTGTACAAACCATTCAGTGCATTGTTATCATTGCAGCTTTCGTTGGCTGTGGCTAACACCACATCCAAAGAGTTAGAAACATTCCTAGCCGCGTTAGTGAGTTGTTCTTGACAAGCGGGTTCACCTATAGTAGGTGCTACCACCTAGTGGTGAGAGTAAGGGTTAGAGGGGGTAGACTATGCGGTCGTAGACTGTAGTTACCTTTGTACAAGCTACCAGGTGAGAGGTGGCTAATGCGCAGTTGGTTGCAGCTCCTATAACGCAGTTCTGGCTGGTTTGATCATCACATACGCTAGCGACACCTACAATTGAGAGAGAGAGGGGGTTAGTATGTATAACTATAGATACCGATGGGGCTAACCCTTAGCTTTCAATACGAGGGCGGCAGTAGCATTAGCGACGCCCTTAGCCATGGCCAGCAGAACCTCTTCTATAGCTGAGTCTTGACCTTGAACATTAGCTAGAAGGTCGTGCGATGCTTCACCTATACGTCCGGCCGCAGCGAGCAGATCTTGTCTCTGTAGTGTGGTAGCGGGTGTATTAACTACTGCGTCTTTAGTAAGGTGTGATGATGCTGACCTTACTGTCTTGAGGCTGGGCGGCATCGAGAAGATCAGCAAATGCATCGATCAGTCTCCTCGCAGCATCCATCAGACCTCTATCTTTACCATCGGGGTCATCCAATGATGATAAGAATCTACAGTCTTTAGCTAAACCTCCGACGTTTGAAGATCTGCAATGATAGTAGACGTAATAGACGTGGTATCGATGGCTGGAGTAGATGCAATAGATAACTAACATTGAAGCAATAGCGGAACCGACTGCATTGTAATCGGTCTGATTAGGACCATCACTGGTCAAGGTGACCAGTTGTGCGGTAGCAGCGGTCATGGCGGACAGCTGGGCTCCTACGTTCTGTTCGGCTAAGTCGTGTTGGTCATTTCTCCACTTGTGGGAAGTCTATTGCAAGGTTATTGTATGATGAATAGGAGAGGAAAGAATGGAGGGGAGGGAAGAAAATGGAGGAGTGGAGAAAAGAGAATAGGATGGAGAAAAGATGAAGAGAGGCTGGAGGAAAGGAAAGGATGAAGGGGAGAAGAGAGAATAAGATGTAAGAGAGATGGAGGCCTGATGAAAGGGAAGGATTAAGGGGAGAGGAGAGGATAAGATGGAAGAGAGATGAGAGGCTGGAGGAAAGGATGAAGGGAAGAGGATATAGTCTAACCGGGTCATCTGCTAGTTGCGGTATTTCAACTCTTTGCATGAGATCATCCCTCGCACCTTGAATACTACTCTGACCACTTTCTATTGTTCCTATTAATGCTCTTTGCGCTCTAGCTTGGTTTTCTGATATATGTATACCCTGACCCTATTATTAGTATTAAAACAATTATATAATGAAGGAAATAGGTATGTACAATAACATATGCAATGAATGACACACAATTAAAATACATGCTAAACTTGAATTCAATGGATTAAATATAAATGCACAAAAATACAATAAATGCGTTCATTTTAAATGCAATATTCTAAATATAAACAATTCTCATTAAACATTAATTATTCAAACAGTATTAGTAAAAGGGCAATTATATGAAATTTCATATTAAATATATATATATATATATATATATATATATATAAGTTCATTTAACCTATAAATAAATGTAGGATATAAACTATAATTTTAAGTTGTTATCCATTTTAATGTGCAATTTTTATAATAAATTTTTACTATAAAAAATGATTTATTTTTATTATTTTAAAAATTTTAATAATAAGATATTTTTTTAATTTATTACAAAATAAATTGCTATTTTAAATTATATTAAATATATTAATAGTTTATAATATTTATTATAGAAATATATTGATATTTTTTCATAAATTATGTATATTATTATTATTAAAATTAATGAATTTGCTATTTAAAAAAAATATATATATAATTGAGACAATTTATTACCTAAAAGTTATATTAGTTGTGATATTTTATTAAAATAAGCAACTATATTTATAATGAAATTTGTTAAGTATTTTATATTTGGATTCTTTTTTTTACTATTTTTACTAAACTCTTTTATAAATCATTAAATATCTCTCAAAGCAAAAATAAGCCCTTGTCTATTATTAAATAATTAATCACTCTAAATTCAAAAAGCATCTGTGACAAACGAGGTAAATTTGTAAACATAATTGCCCTTCCAAAGATTCTAAAACATACTTTGATTAAACACGCAAACCATATTCAATTTAGCCATGCTACGTTGCAGAGAATGCTCGTTGTGGGGATACTTTGCCTTGGAGAGGGAGCCAGTGGAATAGGAAGGCATGGGTTGATCAGCGCTTCTCAGTACAGCTGGTAATGCCACACTACCGTGGTCTGCATGGTCTAGCTTAGAGTGCTGGTGTTGTATGATGGTAGCCCTAAGTGGGGGGGGGGGGGAGGGGGGGCTTAGAATACTGGTGTTGTATGATGGTAGTTCTGTATGGGAGGTGGGGAGGGGAGGGTTAGAATGCTGGTATTGTATGATGGTAGCTCTGTATGGGAGGTGGGGGGTGAGGAGAAGTGCTGATATTGTATGATGGTAGCTCTGCGTGGATAGTGATGGGGCAGCTGGATAAAGACAGAGATGAGGGGGTGAGGGTGAGGGTGACGAGATATATAACAGTACCAGACTAACTGAGCTGGGGTGAGGGTGAGGATAGATATAACATGATGAGTCACTAACTGAGCTGGGGTGACGTTATCTTCAAACATAGTGTTCTCCTCGTCCCCTTCGATACCAAAGTAATCTTTGTCCTTCTTCTTGCGTACAATGATATCAATATAACCGGCGATAAGGTTGGCGATCTGGTCTCCTTCGACTGTTTGCACTGCGTAGAATTGATCGGCGTAATCTCCCAAGTCCTGTAAATGTCGCAGTATACAGTTGAATTCTACTGAATCTACTGAATCTACTAAGTAATAACTAAGGTTTCTAATCATTATTATATATTATATAATAGGTAAGATCGGTTTATTATCTATATTAATTAACAATGGTAAACTTTTATTAGAAGATTTGTTTTGATACAATAAAAAAATGTTGATATAAATATAGCACTGGTTATCTGTTCTAAAGTGCTTTAAAATAAGACAACTCTATTCTATTAGTGTGGCCCCATAACTAAGTAAGCTAATGTAACAACTTAGACACATGTTATCCACTAACCAGAGTGAAGGTGTTGGGGGAGGCAGCCCATCTTCTCACAGATGTCAAGTCGTAATACTTGATAGTCTACGGAGAGGTAGTGAGGAGGGTTAGCGGGGGTAACGGGGGTAACGGGGGTAAGAGGGTAAGGGGGTAAGGGGGTATGGGGGTAAGGGGTAAGAGGGTAACGGGGTAACGGGGTAAGAGGGTAAGAGGGTAAGAGGGTAAGGGGGTAAGGGGGTAAGAGGGTTAGGGGGTTAGGGGGTAACGGGGTAAGAGGTAAGGGGAGAAGATAACACGTACCTCCTTAGTTTTACTGTCAACACGAATAATGCCATCCTTAGTGATACCCAGTAGACGAGGCACCATCTTGTTCTTACCCTTCATTTTCTCCTGCAACAAGATATACACATGTGTGTTAGTTCTAGCTACTATTCACTAAAGTACATGCCCGTTCTAACATACTCAATTCGAATATATATTGAATAATCATGAGTAATTACTTCCAATTATTAATCAGTTAATAACAATTAAACGAATAAATTAAAGGTAATTATTATTATCAGATGAGATCATATTAGCTAGGCATTGCATGGTATTTATAGAAACAACATTGATTATTATCACCGACACAATTACCATTATGAATTAGGCGTATCAGCGAATGTCTAATAAATATAGCAGATAACAGAGCTAATAGTGAGGTGATGAGGTGACAAACTTTAACTAAGAAGAAAGTGATTCCGTAAGTCTTTAGGGATCGCGCCAAGGTCGTATATTTCACTTTGGTGTCGGCTTCTGAAAGATTCCCGAGGGCCTTGTGCTCCAGGTAAACCTTCTTTTCGATTCCTTTGATCTTCTGGTATTCTTTAGGGAGTACATCTTTAAGACTGCAACCAATCGTCAGCATTATTAAAGCATGAAATAGATATTATAATGCATTTTAAATTAGTATCGAAATATCAGTTTAAGAAAAATCATGAATTTTCTGATGGTAATTATTTATATATTTGTTCTAAATAGTGTAATTAAATGATGTAACCTCTACAGTAAATGTTCAATCAATAAAAACTATAATACACATAGTATTAGTAGGTAATACACATAGTAGCAGTAGGTATAATACAAACTCGATGAATCCAGACTTGTGTTTACTGGGGTCGTGTTCCCCAAATTGTATCTGACATTGATACCCTGCGAATCTGATAGCCTCGTCATGGGTAACGGGGTGAGCTCCTTTACAGATAGCATCCCTAGTCTATGGGGGGGTGGGGTGGGGTGGGCGGGGTTATACTCGCTGCATTCGTTACTTATATGCTTTGTTAGATAAATAGTGTGAGGTCAGCATAGTAATGCAATTACTCTAATAATACTCAGAGACTTTCGCCACACATACACACAGTTAATGGCCTATTTATTATTAATATGTAGAGTTTTCTACAATTAATTACATACATACACACACACATGTATGTGTGTGTATATATATTAGATGCATAGTGAAATGCACCCACCAATGAAATTCCTGCTGATTACTTATTAATATATTAGAGATATGCTTGTTCTGGTTGCAGACTGCTACCCTAGGGATATCATCAGAATGCATTCTGGACATTGTTGCCTGAATAATACAAAACATTCATTGCTTAGTTTAGATGGCTTGTGTAATACATGGACATATGTATTTCTCATGTACATGATATGCCTGTTTTTATATTAAATAATCTAATCAAGCCAGGCATATATGTAAATAACACATCTGTTTCCTGCTATCAATTATACTGGCATACAATGCATTGTACTCCATATAAAAATAGATGGATCTATAGTTGTATGTATGTATGTATATATGGACCAGGGTGTACAATAATAATAGACATGTAATCTAATAATACTTATTATCACCTATTGTATTAATAACATAGAGGCCCTGTCATGTTAACAAGCAAGTGGACAGTTGTGCTGTTACTTTGTACAGTGTACAATGCACAATGTACAGTGTACAATGCACAATGTACAGTGTACAATGCACAATGTACAGTGTAAACAAGCATGCACATTGCTAGCACTTTGTTACTAGCACCTTGTTTTACACCACCACTGATGTACAGTGATGGATCAGGACATACATACATGGTTCTACCATGTAAACCAGCATGTGTGTGTATGTGTATGTGTGTGTGCGTGTGTGTGTGTGTGTGTGTGTATAATTACACTACACCAACAATGCATGTATTGTACACAAGCATGTGTATCGATTATCACAAGGGAGGCTACAGTAACAAGCGCTTGTTTTTTGTTATCAGGCGATCCTGATTATATAATGGATAGATTACCTAGAGTATGTTATAGTTAGCCTTCAATGCCATGGTGTGTATGTGTGAGAGTGTGTATGTGTGAGAGTGTGTATGTGTGAGAGTGTGTATGTGTGTGTGTGTATGTGTGAGAGTGTGTATGTGTGAGAGTGTGTATGTGTGTGTGTGTATGTGTGTGTGTGTATGTGTGTGTGTGTATGTGTGTGTGTGTATGTGTGAGTGTGTGTATGTTTGTATGTATGTCACATACACTGTATGTGTGTGTGTGTTTTTGTGTGTAGAGTTTTAATATATCACTGTAAGGCTATATTATCATGCAGGTCTAGTGATGTGTTCTTCGCCTATAGAGAGATGCCTAATATGTATGGCTAACAACGAATATGAATCGGACATGAAAACGCCGCATCCATAATAATTAATTACGTAACAATGATGACCGGTGACTCATCATAAATAACCCGCATGCGCAGCCGACTCAGATACAGCTAGATGATGATGGTGGTACATCTAGTCAAGCATGATGTAGGCAGCATGTGTAATTAATTGCCTTCTACTGCTGCGCTGCGAATAGATCCCACTAATATATGTGTATGTATGCGCGAGTGTGTATGTGCGCGTGTGTGTGTGTGTGTATGCGCGGTAAGAGCGGTGTTAATGCTACGCATATTTATTACATTTCTAGGCGCATTCGTTACATTGTTACAATGCGTAAAATCTATCAAAGCATCGCTTACATAAAGCTCATGTACGTTTTTTAATGTATTCTATAGGGACGTGGTTATATATGAGCGTGCGTGACCTTTCGCCCATATCATATGACCTTCATTATTCCTATAGTGCTATTGGTATAGAAATAATGGTAGTAGTGGTGGTAGTAGTGGTGGTGGTAGGGGTAGTGGTAGGGGTAGTGGTAGTAGTAGTAGTAGTAGTAGTAGTAGTAGTAGTAGTAGTAGTAGTAGTAGTAGTAGTAGTAGTAGTAGTAGTAGTAGTAGTAGTAGTAGTAGTAGTAGTAGTAGTAGTAGTAGTAGTAGTAGTAGTAGTAGTAGTAGTAGTAGTAGTAGTAGTAGTAGTAGTAGTAGTAGTAGTAGTAGTAGTAGTAGTAGTAGTAGTAGTAGTAGTAGTAGTAGTAGTAGTAGTAGTAGTAGTAGTAGTAGTAGTAGTAGTAGTAGTAGTAGTAGTAGTAGTAGTAGTAGTAGTAGTAGTAGTAGTAGTAGTAGTAGTAGTAGTAGTAGTAGTAGTAGTAGTAGTAGTAGTAGTAGTAGTAGTAGTAGTAGTAGTAGTAGTAGTAGTAGTAGTAGTAGTAGTAGTAGTAGTAGTAGTAGTAGTAGTAGTAGTAGTAGTAGTAGTAGTAGTAGTAGTAGTAGTAGTAGTAGTAGTAGTAGTAGTAGTAGTAGTAGTAGTAGTAGTAGTAGTAGTAGTAGTAGTAGTAGTAGTAGTAGTAGTAGTAGTAGTAGTAGTAGTAGTAGTAGTAATGCTAATTGTTGTGCTAATAACCTTAATGATAGATTACATAATTAACTAATCATAACCTATTTTTGTTACCAGTATATCTATATTATAGATTTAATAGTGAATATTAAATCGAAAATAGTTGAATAAAATCTAAGCATGGTTTCCGTTTAAAATTGTATATTTTCAATTACCTTTATACTATAAATAGATTTTGTGTGTCAATATTAATTAAATTCAGAGGCTAATTTGCAATACAAACACTGAATAAATTAATAACTATATACGTCGTACACCGTAGATAAATCACACGGTATAATAGCATAGTGGTGGGTAGTACCTGTACGTAGAGTAGGTTCAACTGTATAGGGTCCCGGGCATCGACGTTCTGATCGCTAAAGAAGAGTTTCCTGCGCAACAGCAGCGTTTCATTGTCGACCACATTCTGTTCGCGTAGCGTTTTAGCGTGGTCCAGCCAATCAACTGTCGGGGTGGGGGTGGTGGTGGTGGTGAACACTCGATAGGGTGGCGGGGGTAGATAACGTAGATGTGGGCGTGTGTTGGGGGTGGGCCGCGCTCTCGAGTGACACGCGTGACATGGACGACGCGTGTGTGCGTGTATTGTGTCCACTATGAATGCGTACGAGCGCACGCACGCAAACACGTATTGTTAGCCGTTAGTCGAACGATGTACATATGGTATTGTTCTATAGAAATAAAGCATGTGTCGAGTGTACATACTGTTATAATATATTCACACCACATACAAACACACATACACATATATATATATATATATATATATATATATATATATATATATATATATATTTATGTATGCATATATTTATTACATATAAACACATTCATAGATAGATATATATCGATAATACATGTGCGAGCTGCGCATGTCCATTATGCATATATTATTATTCTGATGCAGGGCGGGGGGTGAGCTTTCGTAGCGCTTTTTTACACGATAAATATCGTCATCCTATTGCAGTACGCACGCTCGTATCGATGTTTGCGCGCGCGTGTGTGTGTTCGTGTATGTCTTTTTGGATTCTATTTATAGCGAACATTTCACATTCTGTGCGCGCAGATAAAGTCATTCTTGTTCTTCTTAAATCAATAGTAATGTATCTACGCGGAATGATAGCTTCCGGTAGCCATGTGTGTGTGTGTGTGTGTGTATGTGTGTGTGTGTGTATGTGTGTGTGTGTGTGTGTGTGTGTGTGTGTGTTCGGTAATGTGAACGTGTATAACGAAAGTGAAGCGAACCGCTGCATAATGCGTGCACTGTACCGCCGCGTAATCCGACATAGCTACGTATTATATAATACATCAATTATACAATTATATGTTATACAATAAATCATATGTGAAAAGATGAAAAGATAAAAAAGATAAAGAGAAAAAAATCTACCAGACACGTGCCGTTATATTTATTTATCTATCTATCTATATATATATATATATATATATATATATATATATATATATATATATATATATAATTCAGAATTTGGTATACCAATTTGGTATTCCGGGTTCTTATATATAAGAACCCGGATAGATATTCAAGCAAAGCTTATGATCACAAGTTGAATAAAATATATATATATATATATATATATATATATATATATATATATATATATATATATATATATATATATACATAATACGTATAGTTTTAACTTATAAGTATATCCAAATTGTATTATATATTACTATTAATATATTAAAAATATGATTTAATTGTGATATATAACCTATATGGTCGAATGCGTACTCATATATACAGATAATTAAATATGTATATATATATATATATATTGATATGTATATATGGATTATATTAGTATCGTATGCGTATTATATTTTATATATTATTATATATTATATATATATATATTCAAAGTAATATTACGTACGTGATATGAGTAGAGCGCGCCGCACTAGTTACCTGGAATGCGGGCCGAGTTCAAATGAAAGATAACACACAAAGGTCTACGAGGAGGAGGAGTAGGAGGTGGTGGTGGAGATGATCGTGTGTGTGTGTGTGCGTAGTGGTTGCGGCGGTGGTGGTGATAGCGCGCTTGTTTTTGTGAGGGGGCGTGTTTTTATAATATGATTTGCGGTTGTTTTCTACGACGAGAGAGTTTAACGCGCTATAACCCCTCCCCAATAGCCTGGTCTGGGCGATATTATAACAGGCAGGCAGAATATCGTATGCGGAGGTTTATAGTATTAACCGAGAAAAAATTAATATATGTATTATGTGTCTACGTGTATATATATATATAACACATTAAGAGTATTATTAATGACATATATTATACATAAAAAATTCTAGAGGAATATATACATGCATATAATTATTATAAATGAATAATATATTATGCATGCATGTATTCGTGTATAAGTTGAAACATAGTACATCATATTATATAAGATGCTTATAACTGAGTAACGCCTAATTAAATATATGTTTATAATATTTTATTTATATATTGTAGTCATATATTGTAATCATATTTATGATTTATAGGCGATTATTAATTATTAATTAACATATAGGTGTATATAAACATATTTAGTATACGTATATATTGTACATTTTGGTTATGCTGTTCCTAATTTATAAAAGAACCTCTAGCAATATGTTGCTCCCTAAACTAATTGCAACAATAGCTATATGTATTAATTGTGTATAAACATCGTATAATACCTCTGTGGTTAAGATAGCATTACATCTATACGCCGCGGGGGGGGGGGACTACAGAAACAAAGAAGTTCGGTGTGTAACAGTGGTTATAATCACCTTACTGTTAATATACAAATTGCTTACTATAGTACTATATTATATATATATATATATATATATATATAGTATTATAATAGTAAACTGTTGCTAATAAATTGATTGCTTCATTGTATCAACCGCATAAGTATATGATATGTTATATTATACTACTATATTAGTGGTATGTACACTGTACATTGTACAGCTTTCCAGTAGTATGTATAGGCATACATATGTTTATACAGTAGATGTCATACCGACATGTTTAAATGGCACGACGTTAAGACCAATATTAGCTGTGAATACATCAACATGAATAGATATTGTTATTTTCTATTGAATTCAAATTTATATTGACCTATAATAATAGCAGATACTTTTCTAAGGAAAGATATACCATTTACGCGAAATCGTGTACTCCGATATTGTACACAAAACCTGAACAGAGCAACATATGGTGTAGGCTGAATACATGTGTTGTTTACTCGCGAGTGATCTAAACTCGTATCAAACTATACACATTGAAATGTACAACAAATTTATTTTACATTATTATTTGTATGATGAAAACTAAGTGTTGATTACTAATATATATATATATATATATATATATAACACATCAATATTATAGTTTGGTTTTAAATGCTATACACATATATGAGGTGAGTAAAATCTAACTTATATTGCATATAAAGAACACATTTTTGTATGAAAATCGCATCAAACCTAAATATATTTCAGTAATTTCGATATTACTGTATCAGAAGGAAGGGTATTCAACATTAATTAGGTCGTATAGATAGGCAGTTTTATATCTTTGTTTCGCAAATCTTTAATAATAGTAATACATCTCGTGTATATAAACGCGCGCGAGCAAGCATGCGTTTTCTATACTAGTTATAGATTTGTAGTTTACCATAGCGTTTGGTTTGCTTTGCTTTGCTACAAATCTATGATACTAGTGGACGTATGACTCATCTCTCAGCGAGTCTAGACTAACTACGGGACACGTGACTACCCGCCCGCCCGCCCGCCTCCTGGTGAGGCTGTCGCTACTGTCACGTTACGGGCAGAGCGTTAATTGTTCGTCTATTGTCGGTGGTAGCGTCTATTGCGTTGTGTGTTGTTCTATGCGCGGGTCGGGTCGTCGGTTGATTGCGGGGCTCGGACAAACCGTACTAATTATAGAGTGAGATAGAGAGGGGGGAGGAGGCTGGTAGAGCGGGGGGGACCTGCATACAACGATAGCATCTCGATACTACTGCTGCGGCGGCGATGATGATGATACTGATCATGTGATCACTAGAGAGACTGAGAGATGAATGCCATGCGCATAACAATAGGCAACGTAACAGTGTGTAATTACACGCTCGCGCGCTCGTTTAATCTTAGATGTTTATCATGGATACCCGTGCGGCGGCGGAGAGGGCAGTGGGGGAACTGGGGTTTTCCACCATTTCCGGTGCGTATTACACGGCGCTAATGTGATAACGTCGATATAACAATGGGTATAACAACGACATTCTCCAGAGTAGGTCTACTACAAACCTATTGTATAACTATTAGTAGAACTATAGTTCTATAGACTTACATAATATATATACACAATAGGGATTGTATAATAATAATAATATATGTTATTGAGGTTACTATAGTGAGTGCATATACTGGAATGAATAAAAAGTACTATTTAAATATTGGCCTATAAATGATAGTCTATATCAGTTAAACTTACATTTATTTTCAGTATGCAGTATATATGCAGTATATTATATATAATACTACATTAATTATCAGTTTTTTTCCTGAATTAATTGATATTGTATTATATAGCCTAATGAAAGTTAGCTGATGTATAAGAAATGTTCCAAATATGCAAATTAGTAAAATGATAAGATTCATGATAGAATCATGTTATCCATATGATATATATCCATATTATACATAATGCATTTAAGGGTAGGTGAGACCTATGTTCTATAGATGTGTACATGTATTTAATAGAAAAATAGTGGTCTTCTAAAGGTGTATTAATAATAGTAGATATTATATAGATCTACAATAATTGCATTTCGTATAGAATATGAAAGAAAATATTTAATATAAAATTATGTTTAACTAATAAATTATTATTATTATGAAAATTATGAATATTTTAAAATTTATTAAATATTAAATTTTTTAAAATGCAAATATTAAGTAATTATATATATTCTAAATTGTCTGAAAATGGCAATTCATTTAAAGCATTATTGAAGGAGTTGATAGTGTTTGAATGAGTGAAAATAATTATTCTAAGTAAATTCATTCTAAATATTTACAATATAATTATGAAAAATGTATAAAATATATACAGACTATATAACTTATCACATTATGTTATTATAAATAAATAGCCACCTTAAATTTATATATAATATTATTTATGTATCTATAATTATAGTTTTACTTAGGGGCCAGGGTATCCTTGCCGAGTTTACATGTAAAAGATAGGGATAACGAGGGTCACTAAAAAGACTACTACTTTTAAATAAATGCATATAATCACCTAATTTTGTTACCTATAGTTAGCTAAATATCATATCTATAAAACCTATCCTATATCTAAACATATAACCACTTATAAGATATCGGTTACCACCAATATTTTTTTTTTGTATTTTTTTCATCAACTTTTTTTATAATATTTACAATTAGTATATTTAAAAATTTAAATATGACATTCAAATAGGATAGCTTATTATCAGTAATATCATATATATATGCTCAGAAATTGTTATAATGATTGAAGCAATTAGACAAAAGTAGTAGTATTTTGAAAAACAACAAAAATATGAAAATCCCTGTTTGTTTATTTTATAGTTATATTTTATCGAAAAACATAATTTATATATCATTTTAAAGATAATATTTAATATTTTAATAATATTATATAAACACAAATTTGAAACACAATTTGTGTTCTCAATTTCAGAGGTGGTACCTACCCTTACTAGATATTTGTTTTAATACGAAATCAATAAATAAATATAGTATAATTATGTTTAACTGATATATATATATTATAATACTATATATTTAATAATCCATAATTATAATATGTATATATAAATAATCTATAATAACTTATTATACAGTAATTAATCTATAAATTATAATTATACATTTATACTATTTACTTTTATATATATATATATAATCTATTGATATCTAATAAAATATTTAGAATTTTGCCAACTATTATTTTTTAAATATATATATATGTATTGATTTTATTTTTATTATAAAATAAAGAAATCATAAAAATAATTATGTTTATATAAAGCTGTCTATACAACATACATTTTTAGAGAAATGTAATAATAATATAATACATATAATATAGTCAAGTGTATATATAAACATCATTGATATTTAATTCTTAATTATTCCTCTACAGCATTCATTTTTTAATAAATTAGCCAATAAATCACTTAAATTATATTCTAGTATTATATAATGTTATGCATTATTCATTCCAGAATAGAGAATTCTATGGACTGAATTCTATGAAGATATAATATCAAGGAAATGCATGTAAGATTAATGACATGTTTTATTGTTTAAAATAGCTTTATATAACTATGATACTATGGAAAATAATACTATTCTACATCCTGTTACCTAGAAATATACATCTATTTCGTTGTTATATTGTTATAATTCGTCTATTTCCGTTATATTTATTTATATTATAAATTATAGGATAAAAGCATCGCTTACAGATAATTATATTATAATATAGACACAAATAGAACCCATATATATATATATATATAAATACATATGCTTAAATATTACTTAAAGGATTATCCTACTACTAGTATTTCAAGATATAATGTTCGGATATGTTTGCTAGAAAGTGATTTTCTATCAAGTTAACTACATTCCCCTTACTTTCCGGCAACTTGCCGAAAATATAGTAATTTTAAAGGGGGTATCCCACTAAAACTTTCTAGAAAATCACTTTCATGTAAACATTTCCATACATTATTTCCGGAAATACTGGTAGTGGGATACCCCCTTTATAGTAATTCAAATGAGTATCAGTATACAAATATAAAAGATACGTTCATTTGTATTTCATTTCATAATGTTAATTAATTTTAATTTATTGTTAATTTATATTTGTATTACAATTTTTATTTAATAAAATAAAATTGTTTAAAACAGCTTTTATACTAGAGTATAAAATACATTGTTATTCAAAAAATGCAAATACTCTGAGCCCCCTTAATATCTAAATAATTCTGTGTATTTTACTATTAATTTTTAAATAGTAAATTTATAATGAAAATTATAAATATATTTGATTGGTATATAAAACTAAAATTTACTATTTATAAATTAAAAATAAATGAATTACAATTATATAGATATTAAGAGGGATCCAAGTATTCGCATTTTTTTAAATAAATTAAAAATATATGATATATTTAAAGTCTTTTAAATTGTGTTTAAATTATGTTTCTAAGTCAAATATAACTTATAAAATAAGCATAGCAAAATAAAACAATACTAAAAAAATACATGACATAAATTAATTTATATTATTCATAATTATTATTATTATTATTATTATTATTATTTGTATTATAATATTATATATAAAATATAATATAACATTAGGGAGATATTATATATGTATCCATATAATTTTGTATATATATAAATAATAATTAATAATAAATAATTAATTAGGAATGATTTTTCACTAATCACACTAATTTAATTTTTTTTAATTATATTATTAATAATGTATCATTGATAAATCATTTTTACTTGACATTTTCAATATATTTAGAAAATATATTGATAATAATAATTTAGATTTATTTGTATCAATAAATACTTATATATATATTAAACATATATTATGAAAAATTATTTTATCAACAAAACATTCCAATATATATATGGATATTTTATATGAATATACAAAATATACAGCCACGCCCTAACTATTATATCAATGAGTGTTGATGATATATTAGTAACAACATGAATATATTATCTGTTATATTCTAGGATTTTACTCAGAAATATATGTTTTTAATGATGTAATTTATTTAATAATTTATTACAAATACTTATTAATCATTTATAAATTAATATGTACTTCAAACCCATATTACACTAAATAATATATCACCATAAAATAAAATTATCCAATTAAATTTGTATATAAATATTTGTCATAATATATTATTTTTCATTTTTAAATCACATTTTAAAAATTATTTTACTAAAAAGTTAAGCTTTATCAGATTTTATTATGTTTTTTAATAAATTAGATACGAAATATATATATAACATTTCTTAGAAAAATGATATATTAAAATTAATTGAAAATTAAAAAATCGTGATTTTAGTTATCACTGCATTTTTAAATATTAAAATAATCTATTATTACTATTCGAATAATTAATTTTCATAATAATTTGTTATAACAAAGCTAATATTCATATCAAATTATTTATTATAATTTATATTATTTATATCTATAAAAAAGATGTTATCCAGAACTTTTAAAATGAAATTATTTAAATTTATGAGTTGTTTTTGTAAGTAACTTTTGTAAGTAACAGTTTTTAACAAAGTAACTTTATTTATATTTAATTTAATAAATGACATACCAAATATAAATGATATATAATATAGTGTATATTGAAATATATTATATGATTTCATGATCAATATATATTATAATATCTATCTTATTATGGGAAATACTATCTTCATAATTTTAATTTTTTGAAAAAAAAATAAAAATAAATAATATATAGAAAATAAGTTTTTTAATCATTTATTTATCATTTCATGTAAAGATTATACATAAATTCGCTACATTTATAAGTATAAATAATTTTATAATCATTTATAAATACTAAATCTGTATTTCTTATAATTGCATGACAATATTTAAATAAACTGATAGCTGTTTTCTCAGAATATTAATTTAATGAATATACTAAAAAGTCTGGAACTTTTTTTTTTCTATAAAAATTGATATATTTTAAATAACATTCAAATGCATAATAATGACTTTTTTTTTAATAATATAATATTATAGTACATATTTTATATCTATTTTTCTTCATATTTTTCATTTTTATAATTGAATTACTCCTATTATAAAATATAATGTATATACTAAAAAAATTGTATCATAGAATGAAGTATTATTTTACACCTGGGCAAAAATGATGTGCGTTTTATATTTGCAAATATTTCAAGTTAAAGAATTTTAAAAACTGGTCATTTATGTATCTATTTACATGCGTCCGAGCGAAGGTATGATTACAGATTTAAACACTTATAGTTAAATTAATTTAAATCAAACATATAATTATTAAAATATGCAGTCATTCAACTAAAATCTCAGTATTTTTCAATTATTACAACTTTATATTATTTAAATTAAGTAATAGGTCAACTTATTATTATTTTAATAAATATAGTTATAAATTAAATAATATGCACGTGAATACAATACACTATAATTATACTATTACCAATATTAATACAACATAAATCTTCCAAAATTAGACATGATACAATATATTGATGTAAAAACACGAAAGGAAAATAATGACAAACATATTATATGAAAAATATGTATGCAAACTAATTAATTTGTAAAAAATAAATAATTCACATGCATCAGATAAAGAAACATTGTAGCCTACAATTTGTAGGTATATTTATAAGTTAACAACTTCTCCATAGCATATAAATATATAGTATTTAATACCCTGAGATATATGTATACATTGTGAAACTATAAATTGAAAAATAGTATATAACTTATTATTTAGCAATAATCACATTAAAGTACAATACAGTAATACATGGGAGTTACTGATGGGAGGTGATATTGGAGAATATAGCCAATAATAGATATGCCATAACTTTTAATCAGTTTGTGAACAAAAGTCATAAGGGTCATATTGAAGTAGATGTAGTGGAGGGTTATCAATATGGCTAAAGGACCTAGGATTTAGTTTGGGGTTGTATAGAATAAAGGTAGAAAGGATTAGAGACCATCGTAAAGGGAAGAGATTATCGCAGGATATAGGTATAGGAAGATATTTTGCAATTGGAAGGCAACAATATAGAGCGAAAAAGTGGAAAAGGTTTATATGGCAGAATGGGTACTATTTAAGAAGAGGACTGTGTTTATTGAATGGAAACCAGGGTTGCGAAAGTTTGTGGAAGGCGATGGAGGAATAGTCTTAAGTACATAGGTTATATGTAGTTAGAACCGAGGAGTGAATGGTGTGTTGTATTGCAGAGTAGTTATTTAGCAATATTACTTGTAAATCTTACACAAATATGTATGCATACACATATATACATTCTATATTGGGTTCATATAATTATTCATTAAAGTCAATCATTAAAATATTCATTTTTCATTAGACAATTAAGTAATAAATCAATATTTACAGTATCCCTAACTATGAATTATGTATTCGATAATTGTGAATAATAATTTCACATTTAAATATTCTAAATTTAATTTTCATGTAATTTTTCCGCGATAATTTCATAAAATAATTTCACATGTGAATAGTGCTTAATATATACAAATAAATGATAAAACTTTAAACTATATTGTTATTGTTATTGTTATTGTTATTTTTATTTGGTGGAGTCCTTTCATCCCATCCAGGAACTTATATATTTATATATATTTAAAATAATAATAAAACTGTTAATATATATTAATCAATAAAACTTTAATTAATCGCAATATTGATTTCATGGAAAATAAAAAAATGTATGTTATTATTAAAATTTAATTTGTAGGTGCGTTTAAATGACTTAGTGTCAAAATATCAGTCAATTATAATATAAATACATATAATTAATTTATATAATTTATTATAAAATTCGGTTTTCATGTATAAAATAAAATAAATTATATATGAATTTTAATTTCAATTTCACTCAAAATATACATTTATTTTTCTCGTAAATTTATTAAATATGTCTATTCATAATATATATTAAGATACAATATAATGTCATGTATAAAGATACTTCATACTAATGGTTTATTGATTATATGTACTTTAGTAGATTTAGCAGTTTTCTCATCATCAGTCATGATTTTATCACATGTTTTTTATAAAAATATAAATATATATATATATATATACTAAAAAATAATGTGATAATATCTTCTATGTATTATAATAAATGTATCTAACCATGTATGTGGTAATAAGTTAGGAACATTTCAAATCCATTAATAAATCAGTTCATGTAAAATCAATAATCACAGAACAATATATTGATTTTAGCATTTTTTTTATTATATAACAATTTTATTTATTTTTGCATTATATAATATAATTTATATATATTGCTTTACATTTATATAACAAAAGAGTTGTTTCATATTATAAAATTAAATAATAAAGCTAAGCCACATAAGTTTACATATATTTGGCCACCAATCATTTTTTATAAATATGCATATAAAAAAGTATAAATAAATCTTATATAGGTATTGTAAAAATATTACACTAAATTCAGTCCCAATTGATAATAAAGCAAATTTGTACATTATTTGAATTTATTTTATTTTATTTGTCATAGTTTGGATGTACATTAGTACATTTTGTTTGTAAGATTTTTTTTAGTTGTATAAATTAACTTTATTATCTATAATACTTCATTATAATATACATATATACATATATATTTTTTAATTCATGTAATTTACATAAAAATACTAAAGCATAGTTTTAAAATAATTCAACTATAAAATTAAGTTTTCTAATAATATTCACAAGCAGCTGTGCCTGTGATTACAATTTATGTTTATATTTAAATTTATATTTTGAATTTTTACATTTTAATTTTAATAATATAATGACGTTTATAATTTTCATAAATTAGAAAATAAATAAGTGCGTGTAAAACTGCAAGTTTGTTGCACAGATTATAAAAGCTGACATAGCTGTGTAAGAATTATCACTTTATAACCACATGCACTTGCCAGAATATCACATGATTGCCAGTCTACTTAGGTAAATTAAGTATTAAGATATAATAAATTAGGTAAATTAGGATTTATAAGTCTAAATTAAAATATTATAATAAAATATTTTATAAATATATTATATATATATATATATATATATATATAATAAAATATATATAATAGCGATCTATGATCTAATTGAATATATAAAATCCAGTCACTTAGTATTATATTAAATACGCATATTTATTATATATATATATATATATTTGATAGTGGTTTGAGTTTAATTTTGAGTTAATTTTGTTGTAATATATGTATTATTTAATATTTTAGATGGATTATATTTTGTATAATCATTATATATATGTAATAATACATGTATATGAGTTATTATTCATTGATATGAATGATATAATGCTATGTTGCACATACTACTTAATTTATATTCTATATTTTGATTCACATTAATTTATATAATTTAAGATATGAGTGGTTAATTTTGATAGTATTTGAATGAGATATTATATGAATGAATTCTAATATTAAATATTAAATATTAATTCTATAATTATATGTCTTAAAGGGGTTTCACCACAACTCGAACGCAATTATTAACTCGAATTATTAAAGGTTAAAGTTGATAAAGATAAAGTTGAACTATATTTTTTAAATCTCCGTAAAAAAGGTTTTACATCTACTTTTTAGAGTTAATAATTACGTTTGAGTTTGTGTGAAACCCCTTTTTCAGATAAGCATTTATTTTATTTTAAATATTGGATCTAAATATTAGAGATAAACTTTAACCTCTAATTATCAGAGTTAATAATTGCGTTCGAGTTGATGTGAAATCCCTTTTAGAAATATAATATATTATTTTAGAAAATTATGTAAAAAGAAATTAAATATAAATCTAATTATAAATGATAGTTAATAATCTTTAATATCTTTAATATCTACTGATTCGAGATTGTGAGAGATCCGATTTTATTCATATAGATGCTTTAATATTTATTAAGAGTAGAATAATTTAAAATACATTTTAATTTTTAAAGACAATAATATTCCCATTATATGTAAATGAATATATAAAGAATAATATGCAAATCATAATATGTATATACAAAAATATATAAATATATAAATATATTTATATATAGTTTATATATGTACTACATATATAAACTATATACAAATATATTTATATATATATATAGTTTTGTGTAAATATTAATCGAATAAGTTTCTATAATAAATATATTGTAAATTCAAAAATAGGATTAAAAGTCAATAGGTTACAATTATAAAATACAAAATAATTTTTTTTAAATAATGAACAAATATTGTATAATATAATATAATACATTATTATAAAATTGTATATAATTGTAAATCTAATCGCAAATACACATGTAATCGTTATTAGAAAATATATATTACATCTCTATGAATTATTAATAATAAATATTAAAAAATAGATAAATATTGATATATTCATTATAAATATAAGTCAATCTACTTGGATAGATGTATAATCGGGCTTGTCCTATATATATATATATATATATATAATATACTAGATGCTAGTACATGTATATTATACACCGTAGATATACCGACCAGCTCAGGGATCTGCCTCTATGGGCGGTATATCAACTAGGGGCGCTGGAACGATGGTGTGTATGTAGGGGGGACCAACCAATCAAAATAAATGTTGTGGTAAAAGTGGAGGGAGGGACCAATAAATAGGAGGTCCCCGTAGATTTTAATGTGGGGGGGACATATCCCCCCTGTTGCAGCACCCCTAATATCAACTATAGAAAATAACGTGTAATAGATAAGCTGGAAATCCGATACTAATTGGCATTATACAGAGGTTGGCGGTACATCGAGGTTGGCATTATACAGAGGTTGGCGGTACATCGAGGTTGCGCACTCACTCTATTTACATCGTCAACGAATACAAACTTTCATCGTCGGTATGCAGTTTCCTCTTCATGCTGTCCAGCTTCTTTTGATCTTTAGCGATGGAGCGATCTCTCTTCAAGGTCAGGGTCTTGAGTTTCTCCTCTTCATTTAGATCTCTAGTCAGGGAGTACTCTTCGTGGTTCAGTATACCTGTGTACCGTTGTATTCAGTTAGGTACTTGTATAGTACTTGTATACAGTTTGTAGTGTACACGATACTAACTATACCGTCTACAAATTACTATTATATTTAATAATATGCAGAATTAAGTAAAAGTAGTTTTAAAATTATTATATATACTATATACAATATATAATATTAAAATAATAATCAAATATAATAAATATTTATAATCTAAAATATGAATTGTTGTCGTTAAATATACTTAAAAATATTATTAATGATCAGATTTATTTGATCATATTTAGGTTTACACCCGGATTATTGTAGAAGCTAAAGCTATCGAGATAATTACCCTTAATGATGACTTATAATCATGTATTCTATACATATATATATATATATATATATATATATATATATATGGCTTCGAAGGGACATTAGAGCCATATATGTTATAAGTGTAAACTTCATCTAAGTTCCTGGATGGGATGAAAGAACTCCACAAAAATAAAAATAACAATAACAATATATATATATTATACCTTATATTTGAAGCTATTTTTTAAATTATATATATTTTTTTAAATCATGAAATAATAGATGTATAATTTTTGGCACTTTTTCAATATATTTTATTCATCTATTTTTAATTTACGTTATTATATAAATATGCCTTCATACATAAAATATGTAATATATCAAATGTATAGATGTTATGGATAGATTTATGCCTGATTTAAATTTGTAATTATCATATAGAAACTGTAGTATCTAATGTAGCTTTAGAGTTAACTAGAAAAACGAGAAGTACAAGTATGTCATAATATATAAAACTGGTTCAAAGTAGAATACTAAAGACATTCTATGCGGAATGAATTAATGCGGTGTCATATTTATAGTGAGCATTTTTTCGTATAGGATAAATACGTAAAACGTTTAAAAGATGGATATAAATTTAGAATTGAAACCTCTATGAATTCAGTGTAAAGGTATCTAGCTAATATGTTATTCATTAGAATTCGCCTATTATTAGCCCCACCCTATAGTATTTATACACTTAGCCCTCAGTAATGCATATCCATCATGATCTGTAACAATACTGACAGTTGTCTTATGTAATACAAACTATCTTCCTCTACTAATAATGACATAAATATCTGCTAAATGCTTTCTCTAAAAGATGTACATGCTGATATTTACGTTATCATTTTGTTAGTATACAATTCGTATAGAATACGATTAATTATTCATATTGTATGACAATATTACATACCTATGATATATATATATAAAGAACTAAACATATATATATAAATAATTAATTTAAAATGTATTAATTTAAATTATATTTACAGATATTCACTCTTAATTAAAATAAATTTGTCATTATTTTATAATAAATATTCTCAGATTTTCAGTTTAATTTATATTGTATAAATATATCAATTGAGATATAATATATATATATTTATATTTTGATGTTATTTGTATACCATATTACATAATAATATTACATAATATTAACACAATATTATATTACATATTGATATTACATCTTAAATAATGTGTACTTTGACATCAAATGAGAACTTTATGAATAAATAATAATTCTTTATTTAGTATGTACTGGAAATATACAATATATCCTTATAAATTATAAGTTGTAATAATAGTAAACTAAATTTAAATAAATAAAACTATAAAATAGGCATTTCCTATTAAAATAAAATATAATCATAAGATAACATATTACTAGATATACATGCATATTTTTTTTATAATTTTATTAGTTTAAAAACTTTAAATATTCTAAAAATAACTAATTAACTGGTGGCATTAAAAGCATGCCGACGTGGTATTGATCAAGTGTTCAATATGTTAATTAATAAAGTAGTGACTCATCACTTTCTAATAATGACTCATTTCTGCTGTCTAATAGAGACACCCTACCATAGCCTAGTGTATTGTGTACATGTTTACAAGCTTTTACTACATCTATATTAGGCTATATTCATGAGTGTGTATGTGGATGTATTCAAAAACATGTTTTAAAATAACAATTTAATTTACTGAAATAGTAAATATATCAAACAAGATACTAGTATATTAAAAAATAACATTAGATGTACGTTATATGTATATCAATTTATTAGAGGAATGGAATGCTATTGTATTAAAATATAAAGTAATACTTTTCTTATGAATCATGTCGTCAAACTATATAGTATAAGTCATTCTACAGAATTATTACAATCTTGATAACTAAATCAGTAACAAAGTTGTGTTCGATATTTTTTTATATAATTTAAATTTTTATATTTTCTTATGAATTCCAATCTATAATTTAAAGAAACTCAATTAAATATTTTAAATGTGACTTCTAGGATGTGTGATCTACAGAAATGATATTACAGGCTATAAAATAGAATTTTATCTGATAAATAATATAAAATTAACAGAAAATTATTAATGTAACCAATGAAATTGAATGAAATATTATTTGCCTAGTCTCCATTACATAAATATTTAATTTGATTTAATTTTAAATGGTAATTTTATTATTTTTAATTTATTAAAAGTATATCAATGTAGTAAAATTAAACATCATGTATACAAATATATATATATATATATATATATATATATATATAAACATATATACTACAATTAAATATTGAGTATGTATTAGTAATAATAAATCACTCACTCACTTACTTATTAATGCATTTACATGTGAGTGGGCCACACAAAATCATTAATGTTATCAATAAATAGCATCTAGTAATGATAATGATAATACTAATAATAATAATAATAATAATAACAGTGGTATAGGTATAATCATTGTAATTATATCTGTATGTATGTGTGCGTGTACACATGTATAATTATACTAATAACAACTAAACTTAACAAATAAATCTCTCTAAGTTACTATACTATAGTAATGTATACTATGTAAGTTTAAGTGAATGTATGCCTATAGGCTATATAGGCCTGTATGCTAACACATGTATTAACATATAAATAATAACTGTTATTATTGTGTATAGCAAACAATTTCACACAATTAAACTACTACGAATTGTATGAGCTGAATTTGTTTTATATTATATCACATGAAAACAGTTGGTGAACCGGTCAATTTTAATATGATTATAATATATATAATGGGGATATATATATAGCAATTATTGAATGTTATTTTAATATATTTATAAATATAATTATAAATAAACAATATAGACCATTATTATGTGATATAACTAACTAAATAAGCTTGAGGATATAGATACACTAATAAAGAGGAGATATCAACAATTGAATGACATTTTTTAAATTGTGAATTAATCATAAAACTTTAAAGAAATAATAAATAAATTATATAGATTTAATATTTTACATTCACTATTAATAGAAAATTAATAGATTTAAGTTTATCAGTATGGTATATATGGAATTCAATATTATATATATTTATAAAATATTTACATATTAAAACAAAACCAAAATCTTTATTATTTTTATTTTTTGATTAATATGTAATTTTCAATTTATTGTCATGACTACTTGAATAATATTAATCTTATTTCTAGGAGATATTATAAATGTATATGTGGCACTATAATGGACTACTTTATTCGATAGTTGTATAAATAGGCCTGGAGTTAAATGACAAATGTATTGAAGTTGTGATATATTCGGCAAGCAATAACATGTATTTACATATAATTAGATATAGTTTACATAATAATACTTATATTAATATATCCCCTCATGTATTATAGGTGTTACTCAATTATTTTAATTATATCGTATTCTCAAAATATACAGAGACAATTATTCTAATTTTATTTATATATATATAGATATATAACCATATGAAAAATTCATTTACATGTAGTTTAGTATTAAACATAAATTACATAATTTAAAAATTAATTAAAATAATGATCTCGATGTAATGTTACTCATATCTATTATCGTTGATATGGTAAACATGTATACTGAGGTGAATACAGTTAGGAGATTTTCAATTTAAATATTTATAATTACTCAGAGATAATAGGATCCAAAGTGATAATTATAAGCGATATATATATTGTGTTATATATGAAATTTAAATAGAAATTGTAATCCATTATTTAACTAACGAATGTATACGGTAACTAATATAGTAAAAGATACAACTGGTCCCACTGAACATGTTAAATATAAACTAGAGTCACCTGTAAAGATACTATATATAACAGATTCATTATATAATGCCTATATAGGTTGTTCAGGCGATCTGTAAAATTATTCCTGTGTCAAATACTGGTTTCGCACGAGAAAATATAACAAATTCTATTCTGTCGTACATACGTAAAACATAGGAAATTGGCACTTTTGTTTAAACACTTTTGCGAGGAAATTTGTGCACAGCAAAACTATGACGCGACAACTATATCGCGGATCACAAGAACAGCCTAGTTACGATCACGGCTCCATCTCTAATGAAGTGAATACGGAGAGACAGACAGACAGATGATGTAAGTAGGTGCGCTGACCTATTTTACCGCAGATCACCACCATGAGCTGGCCTACGGTTTGACTGTCGTCGATGTTCAGCGACTTGATGGCAGAGTCTAGCATACGGATACGCAGCACTCGATGCTTGCACTTGTATTCCAGTAGATCCTATAGGGGGGGGGGGGTAATGTATGAAGGCTGGATGTCTGGTAGCTGAAGGAGATAGGGAATGGCATTCCTAATGGATAGAGAGAGGGGGGTGTTGGTGATGTATGAATGCTGGATGTCTAGTAGCTGAAGGAGATAGGTGAATGACATTCCTAATGGATAGAGAGAGGGGTGTGTGGGTAATGCATGAAGGCTGGATCGCTTGTAGCTGAATGAGATAGGGAATGACATTCCTAATGGATAGAGATAGGGGGGTGTTGGTGATGTATGAATGCTGGATGTCTAGTAGCTGAAGGAGATAGGGAATGACATTCCTAATAGATAGAGATAGAGGGGGTGTGGGTAATGGCTGGCTCTCAAGATAGGAGAGCACCTAGTAGCATGGTAGTAATGTAGTCGTTTATCCTCAGCATGCATATATTCTAGTAGTTAAGTCATAAGTTATAGTGTATTATTGTAAATGTGACAACACTCATTATATGGACTACAAAATGTGGTTAAGTTAAGCTAGACTTTCATTAGAGGTGTTTGATCAGGTAGCTTGAACCTAGGTAGCTGTATAGATAACAGTTGTATAAACACACACATGTGTGTACCTACTACTGACCTACTATATAGATTAATATAATGGGGGGGAATGGGGGTAGTGGATGGTTCTGCAGACAACTACTGACCCAACTACTACCACCACTCTGAAGAGTATGGTAGTAATAAGTGTAGCGGGGGGGGGGAATAGGGGTAGTGGATGGTAGTGGTGTACTGACCCAACTACTACCACCACTCTGAAGAGTATGGTAGTAATAAGTGTAGCGGGGGGGGTGGGGGGACAGGGGGGTGAGATAGCGGGGGGAGGGTAGGGGGCGCCACTATCGACTAATAACCCCATTACGGAGTAGGTAGTACTCGAGGGCTCGGCCGGACTCGAGCCACACCCCTTTACGAGGATCATCGTCTGACAGGAACAAGCCGTATTCTTTAGCTGTCGGTGATGAGTCACTATGGTTACTATGGTTACAGAGTCATAGAACTACATGCTAACTACTACACTAGCTATAGCAAGTCGCTATAGCTATAGCATCTAAATGTTACGACCATATAAGGAAAATATTTATATCTAAAATATTGTGAACATTTAAAAAAACTCAATAAATAATACAAACGATATAAATTAATATAATTACGTTGCGTTATTATTTAAAATTATTTATTAAATTTGATAGCGTCTAAAGAATGTATTCTTTGAATAATTAAGTTTTTAGTTAATGAAAATAATATAGTTTTGATTAAACTAAAGACATCACAGGTCACGGTAAAGGTCACGTAAGTTCAAGTTATTAATCACTACAATTAAACTATGTTTATATCAATCATTATAGATTATATCAGTATACAATAGACATTATATGCAATGTATTTCATCTGATTATAATATAGGCAATTATCTGCATATTCGCTTGTTATTATATGTAAACAATATTAAATAAAGGGTATAATAGATATTATTTATGCATACACAATAAACAAGCATAAATAACATGTTCATCTATACACACTTAACTATGTTCATCAATTACCACTTGTACCACAGGCACGATACACTAACACTACTATCACCACTTGTACCACTAGCACCATATGTTAACCACTACTACAGGCACCACACACTACTAACACCATTAGCAACATACACTAACATCATTAACACTACTATCACCACTAGCACCATACCTTAACCACTACCACAGGCACCACACACTAACACTACTATCACCACTTGTAGCACTAGCACCATACCTTAACCACTACTACAGGCACCACACACTAACACTACTATCACCACTAGCGCCACTAGCACCATTAGAACCACCAGAATACCTTAAACACCACCACTAGTACCACTAGCATTACTACCACCATCTCCAGTCTAACACTACCACCACCACTAGCACCACCACTAGCACCACCACTACCACCACTACCACTAGCATCACTAGCATCACTACCATCACTACTAGCCCTACTACAACAACCACTAGCACCACCACCACTACCACCACTACCACTAGCATCACTAGCAAAACCACTACCATTACCATTATCACTACCATTACCACCAATACGTACCATACAACCACTACCATGACTTGTCCCACTAGCCCCACTAGCCCCACACTAGCCCCACCACTAGCCCCACCACCACCACCACTAGCCCCACCACTAGCGTATACTAACGATTGCCCACATTAGATTCAGGTATTCTCTCCCTGATAATTCTGCAGGCGTCGTAAATAGCCGTGCTGGGTTCAAAGAGCATGGCCTTGGTGACACCGGCATCAGGGATATTGACCTTCAGCTGAAGGTTAGCCATGACTACCGCCTCTGTAGGTCACACGGAGGTTAACTATGATCACAGTTATCTAGCCTTATAAAATATAACTCTATAATCAGTGATAGTATTTAGTATTTAATATTTAATAAAAATGCATTTTTACATATAATAATTATATATTATATAAAAAAATATATATATGCAAATAAAATATTATTTTGTATATAGTAATATTTAATATCATTGATATTTGAGAATATGCATTATTATATGACCTTCTCACAGAGAATATAATGATTAATTAAAAACAATATAACATATTTGCTTTAGATTCAAATGGCATATATATATTAATATATAATAAATATCCATATAAATCATTCGATTATATCTGATATATATTTGATTATAATACATAATATAAATGTCACTATTTATTTATGATATAATCTATATGAATGGTGAAAGATATTCTAAATGTGCATATAAATGCAATGGTATGAATAATGCATTGGAATGCATGTACTAACCTGGGATGTATTACTGTGTGTGTGTGATGTTGTGTGTGATGGTGTGTGTGTGTGCTGATGTGTGTGTGGGGGGTGCTTGTGATGAAACTTCGTGTGGGGGTACAGTAATAACGAAAGGCGAAAGGTTCCGGTAGATTTCCTCTGTAACAGTGATAGCTTCCTAGAGAGGGATAGGGAAGTAGGGAGGGTTTAGTAGGAGGAAGGAAGATGAGGTAGTAGGAGGAGGAAGAAGAGGTAGGGACATACATTATTAC